>VZZY01000971.1:99535-114974 GCA_013400335.1 Eurystomus gularis
ACACAAAATAAATTTTTTTTTTTTTTTTTTTTTTTCTCTTTAAATCTGCCTTCTTAAAAGCTGTCTCTAGATCACTGGTTTAGTGAACACCAGTGAAACTACAAGGGGTTTATATGCATTGTAAAGGACTTAAAACAGAAGATGGGACCATAAAAAGACAAGAATGTGAGGCACAACCTGACTGATAGTCATGTGTCTTAGTTTACAAGAGACAGTGCCAAAGACCATTTTGTTTAGAAGCTGTGTGTTTACATTATATAGATATAATCTGTTCTATGCATTCATGCTCACAAGAGCCAAAGAAACAAAAAAGGAAAACAAAAGAAGGTGAATTATATACTTCAGATTCATAGTAAAATACAATTCAAATGAGGGGGAAAAGGACATCATCATCACTGTCCAAATAATTTGTTTTTGTAAGAACATAGTAAGTGGAAATTCTTGGACACTATTTGCAGGACTCAAATATACTTTTGATCTGATATATTCCTAAACCAAGTCCGATTTGTTCCTGGTCTTCCTCTGACTATTTGCCTGGGTGAACTCTTTTCCGAAGAGTTTGTAAATGAAACTGCCACATTTAGTTTTTCATCCTACCTTTACTCCAACAAAAATATCCTGATAGAGGGATAAAAGTTGCTCAGGACTAGGTTTCAGGTAGGGCTTTAAATCTTACTGGTGTAATCGTTGAATCCTGCCTAGAAGTAGATGGGAAGGTACGGGTGGAAGTTGGAATGGGTGCGATGTGCCGTGGACAGCCCATTCTGCTGGGGTGCTGTGCTCTGCCTCCGTTGTAGTTGCAGCTCTGATGTAGAGCAAACCTGGAACAGGCTGAGGAAAAGGCAAGTCCAAAGCAACAATTTTGAAAATACGTGTGATAGCTCCAGTGTTTTCAATACAGTTTTGTTTCATTGGAGGGGGACTGCTTCTCAATTTTTTTTAACTTATTCCTAGAACAATCAAGCATGGGTATTTAAAGCAGAACAGTGGAACTTACTGACATTTTATATTCATATAATGTATTTATGTGTAATTTTCCCCATAGGAAAGCAGCCTGATTACTAATACTTGGAAAGTTCTCTGCAAATTTTTTTTTATCGTGGCATGGTGTCATTTTTTTGATTGGGGGACAGGTAATCCCCAAGCTTTCAGGAACCATGTTTTAACTTCCACTAGGTGGTGGGATGTTTGAACGGTAGAAGGGAGGCGAGGGGGAGAGCTGGCACAGTGGTCTGATGGTGCCTGGCCAGCTGCTGCACACCAGTCTGTAACAGTAAACTTACCAGGGGCAGGCGTGGTCTTGAGCGCTGTTCTCTGATTGTTCATTCTGCTTACTAGCCCAGGTCTTGTCTCAGTTTGGATGCATGCCAGCTGCTGCTGTTCAGAGCGGTGGAGAAACCTCTCTGTTCAGGAGACCAGGGCTGTTCCTGATGAGCAGTACAGAAACATGACCCATGCAGGGAGGGAAAGAAATTAATTTCACTTGCGTCTGCTGAGCCTCTCACCCTGAGGCTGGAGTATGAGCCCTGGCCAGGTCTGGTTGCTAAAACAAGTGTTTCATGAAAATCCAGAAACGGTGCTGATATTTTTTTCAGCCTTTCAACATAAGAGGCAGTAGGTGACGTGAGTATTAACTTCTAGTATGTAAGAGTTTTAATATCTAGTAGTAAGAGTCACTACCTCTTGGAAAATTCAATTTTCTGATCTCACACATCACCTATTTATTTATAGCTTGAAATTAGTTCTTATTGATGTATTCTTTTCTCTCTGTCTCTTTCTCAGCTGAACCTAGAAAATACATCCCAGCTGTTGTAGTTGGTGTTGTTGGGATGGGTCATGTACCTGGAATTGAGAAGAACTGGAACTCTGACTTAAACATCCAGGAAATAATGAGGTAACAGCCATTCTTTCTTACATGTTGATGTAACAGCTTCTCTTGCTAAAAGATAGCAAGCAATAATTAGCTTGTTTGGTGCTTTTTTGGTTGTTTGTCCCTGCTCTGTCCGCTCACTGACTTGCTGTGCAGTGCCTGCAGGCTGTGCTTACAGCACAGGAAAAATAAAATATCAAAGGAAAAAAGTAAATAGTTGGATATTGAGGGAAGTAGAGATGAGAAGATGCCCTTGTCTAGGAAGAAAATGCATTGATCCACATTTAAGGCTTTTAAAATGAAAATTCAAACGAGGGCTGTAGAAGATGGTGAAAACAAAATGAGACTTCCAGTCTAGCTTGGGTAAATATAAATGACTGGATTCAAAGCTTTTGTTGTCAGGACGCTGCTGGGTCTGGCAAGCTTACTTGTCATGCTGGCTCATAGCCTACTTTTAATTGTGTGTATGTATATGTATGCATGTAAAAGTAATAAGTGTTAATGTGTATACCGAAATATGGGCTGATTTAAGCCACGTGTCTGCTGAACTCTCACTCCAAAGTACCTATTAAAATAGATATGTGCCTTGTAAAAGAAGGAATTGAAGAACTGAAAAGTTCAGACTGTGTATCCTCTATAAAGCTACAGAGGTCAGTACTTCAGAAATGTAGGAGGGATTGTAATACGACCTGGTGGTACTGGTCTGCAGTGCGTTAGAATAATAGAGCCTTTCAGATATTGGCACTTTACCACATGTGTTTACTGTGTTTCTTCAAGCACCACCCATCTTTCAGAGACTCTGAAAAACAGAAGAGACCATGTCCCACCTCAGTGGTGCATTTCAGTATCTAAAATATGATTTAGAGAGACTTTTGGTGTCTGGATCTAAGAATGCAATGTACAGAAGCCCTGCCTAGCAATTTGTAAGTCTCTTTCAAGGCTAAGCCTCGCCTGGAGTCACAAAGTAGATGTTCATATTCCTCTGCACCCTCACAAATAACCTATGAAATGAGGTTGCCCAAATCCGTGTAGTTTTGTTGGTTGCATCATGGATGTTACAAAACCGAATAGCTGAAAGCCTGACTTAGTTTAGACTCTTTGACTTGATTGTCTTTACTATGCCAGTGCCATAACTAAGTGGGATGGTCACCAGTATCTTTCATAAGACATTAATATAGAATTAATTTGACTTTCTAAAGTAATATGAAGCAAAAGACATTAATAAGATTACTACATTTTAGACTAATTTCTCATTACACTTTTTTAGCCCTCATGCTGTTGCACTGCAGTTGCAGAGCAAAGTTATGGGGGGGGGGCGTTAGTTATTGTCACCTCTGAAGTGAAAAGTTTTTAAGAGTTTCACAGGTAGTTAGGTTTTACAAGTTGCAAAGTCATCTTGGAAATCACCTGGGTGGAAACATACATTTATCAGACTTCCAGCTTTTAAGTTCATGCATTGAACCCAACTGTGAGCAGACCTAACTACTTGCTTCAGGTTGTTATGCTTTTTTTTTTAAAGTTGTGCTGAGGGACTAGAATTGAGAAGGAGAAGTTAGAGAAGCAAGCAAGGTGGTGTGGAGGGACGCCTTTACACCATCATTTTTCAATGCATATGCTTTTTTAAAACTCTTCCTGTGTATTGCCTTAATATGCAAAATCTTACCAGGAATAACTTTGCTTCAGTGCATCTGACCTGGTTGGAGTGTGCCCATAATGGTTTTGCACTACGGTAACTGCTTGCTTCTGAATTTATTAGAAACACTTTCTAGATAATAAATAAATAAATAAGAGCTTGTGGCTTCTTTGAAACGACATGCAGAGACCTCTGTCTCCTCTGAGAGGATTATCCACGTTGCAGCGTGGGCATGCTGTGGGTGCAGGGCCAGCTGAGGTACCACAGAGCCTGCTAGTGAAGGTGCAGGGCCACGTGTGCAGGTGGCTGTGCTTTCAAAGCCAGCTTTATTTTGAAGGTAATTTTAACAGTTTGCTTCGTACACTAAGTTAATACTGCTCGAAGGCAGGGGTAGATCTAGTGTGCCTGTTGTCCTCTGCCCTCCTGGTTCCAGGTGGCCCATGCAGAGACTTCCAGGCGGCTCTGTGAAGATCTCCAAGCCAGCAATACCTGCAATAATGGGGACAGCTTTCATGTGAAGCCTCTCTGATTTGTCCATTCTGCAGAGCTCCAGAGGCTAAGAGCACTGCGGAGGCGTGGCCTCCACACACTTACACTAGGAATAGCATCCAGGGGTGCACCTTGCTGAAACACTCCTCCAGATCTGGGCAGGGGCCAGCCTGGCTCCAGACTTACCCCTTTTGGCTGCACAAACCTGACCAGATGCTGACACGCACTACCCAGAACATCTGAGCTGTTTGCCTCCATTACCCCGAGTGACAGTGAGCTGACTGTACAGGTGTTGGATTTGGGCTGTGTCATGTGTTCCTTACAGCTTTGGTCTCTGCACAGCAGAGATATGCATAGTAATATTATAAACAGTTCAACAAATAATATTAACTCCTGGTGTTCTTCAGGAAGTCTTGATGTTGTCTTCGTTATTTTGATAGGGTGATGAAGAAGTCAAGGTCCATAGCCATTGAGTGGCATCATACATAAGTAGAAAGGGCTTTATTATTATTTATTATTGTTGTTATTTAATTTGAATGTAGCCCTTGAACGTGAAAGAGTGTGTCGTGACCAAACAAGACATCTGCTACCTGGGTGTTTCCTGTACTGTAAGGGAGAAAGGGGAGAAAAGATCCTGGTTTGGATTGGAAAATGCCTGTTCTTCCCAGTTATGTGCATGTTAACGTTGTTCCCTATCTTTTGCTTCAGCGTGCCTCCTCCTTCGGCTTCAAGTAAGATTTTCAAATTTGTCATAAAAGCAACAGTTTTTGGACTGATGGGATATGGCTGCTACCGAATAGGTCAAAGGACGGTTCAGTTTATTCTCTCAATGCCAGCAGCACAGAACTATCTTCAGAAGCTGACAGAAATAAGGTCTCAGCATTGAACATCGAGTGGAGGCTCTGTGTGAAGAAGGTGGCTGAGAAAGGGTGAAAGAGGCAACAAAGGACTGAAAGAAGAGCGAGATGAGGATTCTAGTCAGAGGTGATTGATGCTGAGCAACACTGAATTGCTGTATATTAAAAGATTTGATACTAAAGTTACACCAGCTATGTTTTAATGAATAGGTTTGACTCCTGGTGTGTTGCATGAAACCACATGATTCCAGACTGAAGTAAAAGATCTGTACGCAAATATATATATTATATATATGCATACTGTATATATAATATATATAACTGATGTTGTTAGTACAGACAGCTTAATTGAGCGTATGTATGTTCATGACTTCTTTTCCAGAGGAACAGAACGATACAAAGTAACCTAATTGGCTGCATCTGCTCTGAAGTTCAGGGACACTTGTCTTGAGTGATTCTTTGCTTTTTTTCCTTGGGTATCATAATACCTAGTGGTCGTTTCTGGTGCCAGACACTTTTACACATAATTTAGGAGGACATCTTCTCAATGTGTGTTTTATACTGAAAACATTTAGGCTTTTTTTAAACTTGAGCTTTCCAAAAATTTCAGAATTGTACAGGCTGTCATACGTACACTGCTTAAATTTTTTACAAGCCTTACTGAAAAACAGGAACGTTGCCTTTAGATTGCATCCCTTGTTACCACCACCAGTTGACTTGTTGAATTGTCTTTCTCCTGCATAGTGAAGGTATAGCCACGCCATCAGAATGCAGTGTGGTTCGTGTCAGATGTTTACAGGACACTGTTCCTTTAGATTAGCTTATTTAAACGGTATTATTTAGCCAAATCCTGCGGGATTCAGTATTGTAAATTTAAGAGACTAGAACTACTGTACAACTTACTTTTGGTTCTCAGACCTTTCATTATTGGGACAAGAAGTCTGGAATTGATAGTACCTGCCCCTCATTTTTGATACAAGAAAATATTTTATTTATCAATGTAATTTCTCAGTGGATTACTATTTTAATCTATTTAATAGAAAAGCAGTGTTCAATTTAGTTTTTCAAAATAGCTGTAGCTTTTTATCTGGGTTACCTGCTATTTATACATAGACTTATGGGTACTTCAAACTGCTGTGATTTTTATTTCTTAGTTATCCAGGACAGCCATCCGTCATCGATCTATTTCTGGGTTTTTTTAATTTAATCCTAGGTTCATATTTCATAGGAATTTTTTAGGTACCCTTTATACCAGGATTGTCAATGATTGTAAAGTGCTCTCTGCAATCAGCTAGTCCCAGATCAACAACACAAATAACCGTAATCGTCATATCAAAGTTTTAACCTGAGGTGTTTGAACGGAAGAGTCCCCTTTGCTCTTCAGGCTCATCACTTGAAGTGAAGTTTTACCTCTATTAATTTCTTTAGGAAATGAAAGATAGGAACCAGTGTGTGAAGCAGGAGGAGGAAAAGGTGATGTCGTGTTTTGTGTTTCTTTGTTGTTTTCAGTTGGTTCCATAAAATCAAGAAACCGCTTTTAGCAGGGTGTGTTTCTAAAGCCTTGTGTTGGAAATCATGCCACACAGTCTATTGTTTGCTGAAAGTACATACATGTATCTTCTGTGCAGTGTTGTCTTTTTCGAGCTTTTTAAATGAAATTAAGGGTCTAACGCTCCTCTCTGTGATGGTGTTGACTTTGCTGGGAGCTGGTCTGTCCCTGCAACCTGATGCTTTCCTGCCTTGCACTTTGAAAATTTCATGAGTCCCAGTGCAGCAAATCATTTAAGTGCATGTTTATCTTTAAACCTATTGAATCTAACCCGATCCTGCAGAGCTCTTAAGATGATGCGAGGTGCTTTTCTGGATCTGGGCCTTACAGTTGTGCAGGGGATAAACCTTAGCAAGTGAGAGTGGCAGCAATTCGTGTCTTGGACGCAAAGTGTAAATGACAATAGAGAAGACAGTGAAGGCGGGTCCTTTTATTTTCCATCTATCAGTGCTAAAAACCACCAGCCATCTCTAGCAAGAGGAAAAGCAGCATTTGTAAACAATTTATAAAAGACTAGAGCGACTGCCTGAATCTTAATTCCTGATATTTTTTTAAAGGTTTAATGTATTGTTTACAATTAAGCAGTCCTATTTGAATAATACGATTACATTTTATGTACATTTTTAAAAGATGAAAGCAAAAGCTTAAGCTCATTCTTCTCCTGGCTTTATTGACCTACCAAAATGTTTTGTTGGTTGGGGTTTTTTTTGAGAACTTTTAGCTGGTAGAATTCAATATATTGATGTTTTGCTTTAAGTTGTCTACAGATTTTTAAGGTATCTTAATACAGATATTTTTAAAGCTCTGTAGATCTTTGATATCTGTGCTCAGGTAATTTTACACAAAGAAAAACAAATCTAAGGTAAATTTTAGATATGAGCCTTAAACTTGGGTGGGACTAAATGCTAAACGATTGTCATGGAACATTCTTGCAGACTTAATGTTTGATGCTTTTTAGCCAGAAGTGATTACCGCGTAAATTGTCCATTCATTATTCAGTTAATCTCTC
The DNA here is from genome assembly GCA_013400335.1 of Eurystomus gularis. Classification (NCBI taxonomy): domain Eukaryota; kingdom Metazoa; phylum Chordata; class Aves; order Coraciiformes; family Coraciidae; genus Eurystomus; species Eurystomus gularis. The sequence continues at coordinate 106,943 of VZZY01000971.1, forward strand.
CAGTTAATACCGTAAGTCTATTGTCTCACTGTTTGTGTGTTTTCACAAAGCATATCAGCAGATTCTTCACGGAGCCTGTTTGTGGATGGAGAATTTGCAATTTATCTTCCCACTGTTGCAAACTGGCAGATCATATGCGTACACTGTTTACTCAGTGGCACTGAAATCCTGATGGATTTGCAGAACTAACAATCCTATGAATTCGTAGACAATTGCTTGATGTTGTACCTTCAATGTTTTGTACTCTTTATGTAACATCATCAGTGGTTTAGGTCTTTTCTGTTCTAGTCAGTCCTTTCAGTGTTAACAGCTTCCCGTAAAAATGAAATATATGTTGAATTGTCCCAGCCCCGCCTCAACCTTATGAAGCCATATTGTATTTTTTTGGTGACATGTACATCTGTTTTATGCATTTGTACATGTGATGAAAATTTGAAGTATTTTTAACAATGTGTGCCTTTACTCTAAAGTGATTTAAAGTAAACAACGGTATGTTCTATGATATAAAAAATAAAATATTTTAACCACCATTTCTGTTGAAGGCATTTATTTTTTCCTTATTAATCAGTATTGAGAACAAACACTGGTTAGCTAGATCTAGTATGTCATCATTTCAGCATCTAACACATTTTTCTGAGCAAGAATGTCAGTTGGAGTCGATCCCTCCCACTGAAGGACATCCGAGTGTGATGCTGAAGTAGGGAAGCTGGTTTCTCTGCCTACCACACGCAGTCAGCCAAGGGAGGAGAGGCCGAGTTTCCCTCAGTAAGTAAGTAAGTTTCCCCTTTTCAGTAGGGAGACTGACTTCTCAGCACGGGTTCCTAAATTCAGAGTCCAGAGTTAGGCGTGGTGAGTTGACTTTTTTTTGTTCTTGCTTTTCTTTTGAGGTCTCTCCGGTGTTCAGTCATGCAAGGAGCTGAGGGCCTTAGTCCCAGTCCAGCAAAGCGCTCAAACACTGGCCTGACATCAGGCACGGGCATTTGTGCTTAAAGTGCTGTCCTCTGCATGGGAATTAAAGACCATTTAAGTGTAAAATGGGTTGAATTGGTGGCAAAAAGAGTTTAATCTTTCAAATTGAGCCAGGTAAATTACTCTTTTTAAAAGGCTATTAATTAAAAGACTCTCTATTCATACCAAAAGTATATATGATAAGCTCTGTTCCGTACGGATAACGTACCGGCTGAGCAGTCTGCTGACTGTACACTCTGTCAGTCAGCGGTCTGTAGTTTTGGATTGTACGAGTGTGAAGCAAAGTGCAATCCTGTTTTCCTCAGTCAGGCAAAAGTTCTCTTTGGCTGCACTTGGAGCTGCATCTGCAAAGAAGTGCTGGGTGGAAGAAAAAGACCTTGAGTACTGTAGTCAAATACTGTCCATGGGACTGGCAGGTGACGTGCTGCTCAGCTGTCAAGCACTGCTCAGTCAGACAGCCCCAGTCTGCACACACAGGAGGCAGCTGCCTGCCTTCGGTGTGTTCCTCACCAGCATTCCAGGCATACTGCTGGCCTAGATCCTGTTCATCATGTGTCTTTTCTATACCGAATATGGAACCAAATTTAAAAATTGATTTTTGAGGTGGATTAATATTGCCCAGACTTCCACTGGAAGCTGGTTTTTTTCTGTGTATGTATTGTAAAGCATCTGACAGGCACTGAGAATATATCACGTTATCTCAAAGTGCCAGGCAGTGGTGGGAACTACACGTGGGAAAAGGAAACAACACACTGTCACTTGTGTAACTCTAAGATACTCATGTATGTATTTTCCTGTTTCTAAAACACAAATAAACTTTAATTTTAGATTGAGTGCTTTTGAGACTTTTTTTTTAATCACAAAATCTGCGGGTTCTTAGGTATTTGCAGGAGAAGGGTCACTTTTCCATCTGACTGACAGACTGTGGTGTGGTGCTGAGCCCTTTCACTTGGCTGTTGAAGTGCGCGTGGAGGACATCAACCACGGGACACAAGTAGCTACAAAGATACAAAGCTGAAATCGGTCTACTGACCTCGCAGGTGAAAAAATAAAACGGCTGTGCGTATCATCACAGCAGCAGGTCTTTTGTGCCCATCTGTATGTGAAGGGGGAATGGGGAATAGCTGAAGGGGCTGGTGGGGGGCTGTCTGATTGTCCCCTCCCTTGTTGCTAGTCTCTGCCTGCTGCAGTCTTACCAACAGGGAGCAAATGAAGCTTTCTAGCCTTCGGGGAGGCAACAGCAAAGATGGGACTAGCCTTATCCCCACTCCCGCAGTAGGGAAAAGGGTGGCCACTGAGGGCCTGTGTGCTCCTTTCCTTTGCACGACCTTGCACTTGGGTCCTCCCACCTGGCTCTGGCTCCTTCTCTGGTAGCTGTGGTGCAATGTGAGGAAACGCTCCCTTTTGTTTGATGTTTTGTCTGTTGGTTCTTTTAGTGTGTGGTGTCAGTTTCAGGAGGGGGAAGATGCAGGCTGCCGCTTTTGCCTCATCCACGATACTTGGTGGATGCATCCAGACGGACGCATGAGGGAAAGTGGAAAGAATCAGACTTAATCAGACAAAAAGAAAAAAAGCTCTGTTAGACCCTTCTTTCAGTAGGTTGTGTCTCCTCCTGCCTAAGTGAGATTCTGTCAGTGGTAAAACGTCCCTGCTCTTGGCTACAGAGACGATTCACAAACCAGGTAATTCAGAGTGACATTTTGATTAGAGCATGGTCGCTATTAACACAGTGTGTCTCTGCAGGGACTGAGCTGGGCTCCTGCCACGGCCAGGGCCAGCAGCGGTGTCTGTGCAGCCCCCGGAGCTGTGGGCGGCCGAGGCTGCAGGACAGCGTGGCGCTTTTACCTCTGAGCGAGTGCAGCGGGTTTCTAGCTGTGCACCACCTGTGATGAGCATCTTCTCTCCACTGCTCTGCATCACCCTCCCTGCTTCCATCCCCATGCTCTCTCTTGCCTCACGATTAAGAGCCCAAGTTCTTTGGAGCCAAGACCCAGTGTTGTGTGTTTGTTCTGCCTTCTGATTTAGCTGGAAAACATGAGTAAAAGCAATAATTTAGTGCCATCTACTGACTGCAGATAGTTTACCTGGTATGCCTGGATTTGAGTGGAGGTGTCTACCAGACCCGGAGGTTATTCTTCTAGAGAACAAGGTAAGTATGCGTAACTTGGAGAGGTTTGGTTTTGACTCACTGATGTGGTACCTGTTATGAACTGAAATGACCCAAACCAGGAGCATCCTGAATAATTACTGACCTGTAGCATATGCCCACTTCTTTCTTGCTGTGATCGTATTGACGCTTGAGAGGCGGATTCTTGATGAATTGCCGATAATGTATTAACCTTCACTAAAAAAAAATGCAGTATCTGCCCAAAAGCGTGGTTACGTTGCTTCTAGGGTGCTTTATGGAAAACACAGCATTACATTGCTAGAGAAAAACATCACACCTTAATTTTACTCTTTTGTAAGAATGATGGTTTTAAAACAACTGCAATCGGTACGGATTGCCGCATTTGTAACATTTCAAGGATAGACTTAATTTGCCCATTTTATAAGGCGCAACCTCAGCAGACCTTTACTCTCATTCTTCTCAAAGTTTAACCTATTTGTTTGTTGCATTGAGGGACTGCTGCTCTTCTACAACAGCTGGAGACTCTGAGCTTCTCACCCAAAGCCCTAGCAGGCTCTTGGTGCTTCTCATTAACACGGGGCAGAGCAGGAGGACTTGGGTGACCCACAGTACCCGTGATGGTTCATCGTGGTTATCAGCAATTTCTGTCTGGCCATTACGTTCCTGGATTTCTACCACCTCTGACTGTGCGTAGGCAGGCCACTAATGAACCCCCAGGGCCTGTGGCAGTCAGACCTTGTTCTGCACAACCTCTCTGGGATGCCCAGGCCTGTTAGAGGAAGGCTTGTGGGAGGCAGAACTCCCACACCATGGACCACAGCTCTGTGACTGCTGAGACGTCGCTCCCCTCATCCAACCAGTTACCCAAGACATAACTGAGGCACACAGTTTATTGACTGGTGAACATGCTATGAGGAAACTAGCAAATGAAAAAATAATCAATAACCTAAGTATCATACCACTGATTAAGTTATGGATTTATGCAAACCGTAAGGCACAGCTGTAAAGTTGCAAGCTCTCCATCTCAGATGTAATGAGTCACAGTCAACCTTCAATGACAGTTTTGTAAGTCCTAAGGCACATATGTCCACACCACGACATAGGGCCACAGACCTGAGGGAACAAGTCCAGCGAGTTATCACAGGCGATGCCTTTCAGTCTGCAGGTTGGCGTTGCTACTGGCCGTCAGCATCCACGCTCTCAGCAGGAGGCCTCTGGTCTTCTTCTGTGGACTTTGTCCTTGCTTAAGCTCAACGTGAGCCAGCAATGCATGAGTGCAGTCAAGAAAGCCAACCAATTCTGCGCTGCATCAAAAGAAGCATGACCAGCAGGTTGAGGGAGGTGATTCTTCCACTCTGCTCTGCTCTTGTGATACCCCACCAGGAGTACTGTATCCAGCTCTGGAGTCCCCAGTACAAGAGGGACATAGATCTGTTGGAGGGGGTCCAGAGGAGGGCCACAAAGATGATCAGTGGGCTGGAACATCTCTCCTACAAGGGCAAGCAGAGAGAGTTGGGATTGTTCAGTTTAGAGAAGAGAAGACTCCAGGGAGACCTCATTGCAGCCTTCCAGTATCTGAAGGGGGCTACAAGAAAGCTGGGGAGGGACTTCTTTACAAGGACTTGTTGTGATAGAATGAGGGGTAACAGCTTCAAGCTGGAGAAGGGGAGATTTATATTAGATGTAGGAAAGAAGTTCTCCACTCTGAGGTTGGTGAGACACTGCAATAGGTTGCCCAGGGATGTTGTGGACACTCCATCCCCAGAAGTGTTCAAGGCCAGGTTGGATGGGGCCTTGAACAACCTGGTCTAGTGGGATAAGTCCCTGCCCATAGCAGGGGAGGTTGAAACTAGATCATCTTTAAGGTCCCTTCCAACCCAAACCATGTTATAATTGCCTGATTCTTTGGCATCAGGTCCCACCTTTTTGCCACCTCTCCCCAGCCCAAATAAACAACCTGCTCCTGATAACTTCCTCCCCCTTAGTCCTGGTTTTGCTACAGCCATACCTCCCTGTGGTATTTCTGATGCCATTTACCCAGGCAGTCGCAGCCTTCCTCACATAGTGTTACTGGCAGGGATACCCACTGCGAGCAGCCTGGCTCCCCACAACTCCCCCGCGGCTGTCACCTTGGGCTTAGTTTACCTCCTGTGATTATTAGACACAACCATTCCATGTTAGCCTTGATCCCCATTCAAGCTGACCAAGCACTAGCAGGACCTTATCTAGCAGTTTACATAATGGAGAGCAGCAGCAGAGGCACTTCTCACCATTCTGCCAGCACTGCTGGGGCCTCAGCTTTGTGGGGCTGGGTGCACCAGCGGGACCTCTTGCTCACAAACCACCTCCTGGCCTGTCTGACCTCCTCCAAGGACATTGAGACCACTCTAGGTGCTCGTAAGCTCAATCCCTTCCGGCTGGAAGCCACCACAACTGTCAGGCTAGCAGTGCACATAAGATATTCAACTGGGCACGTTAGCACGCACATTCCTTTTGAAACAAGCAAGGCATATATAGAAGAATAAAGCATGGAGTGACTTCTACCATAACAAACAACAAGTACAGGATTTAAGTGCATTAAGTGCTGCATAGCAGTTGCTTTTGGAAACCAACCCATGGATATTGTCATACCAATGACATACAGTTCACAATTTCAGTCTCTGGTTCTGACAGTTCCTTAGTTGCCGAGGTGGTCCTCAGGCTTGCAACTTATCTGCTCTCTGGTTTCTGAGTTCCTTTTTTTTATGCTGTCAAGTCGTCTCAACACCTCACCCCAGAGAGGGCTCTCAGTTCCCAAACAGATGTCATTAGTCCCTCAGTCTGGAACAAAACTCTGCTTTTAAGCGCTGGCAAATGAATGTACACCACCAACATGCTACATCTTTGGTCTTCTCCCGGAGCTGCAGAGGTCATGTTATCTCCCACTCTTCGGTTACAGGTGAGGTGGTACCTGTACAGCGTGCACTGTTACCAAACACCACTGGTGTTCCCATGCTGACTTGCTCCACTGATGTGTGACAATATCCTCCTGTGGTCCACAACTGATTATACAGAACTAGTATGTCCATTTCATTTAGTTGTCCATTTTTAACAGCAGTTGGTGAAACTGTATGAGATCTCCTTGTTGCACTATGCATGAGAGCAGAGCTAATCCATCTGAAGAAGCTGGTTTAATAGCCAACAATTGATCTTGAGTACAACAGAGGTATTTTCTAATTTAATCCCTTATAGTTTGTCTTGTTTTGTTTTCAGCTTGGCAATTGCTTTTACCACACACCATATTTGGTTACCCCAGGTATTATCATTGCTGTTGCATCAAAAACAGTCTGAAGTTTGTTACCTATTTGCCTTGTACACAATTCAAAACTGATGCCATTTTCATAAAATGAATCACAGAATCGTTGAGGTTGGAGGGGACCTCTTGAGATTATCTGGTCCAATCCCCTGCTCAAGCAGGATCACCTACAGCTGGTTGCCCAGGACCATCTCTGGGTAGCTTCTGAGTATCTCCAAGGATGGAGACTTCGCAATCCTGAGAGAGGCACAACCCGTATGGATATGGGTCGCAATCTGGATGCATTCTAGATCAGTTCATGCCTCACATATCAATTCCCCATCTCCTTCCCCATCTTACAGGATTAATATGGCCACTGTCCTACAGGGTTTGTGGATACTTGTGGATAGTGAGACTGTACTTTTGGTTATGCTCAGTGGCCAAAACAAAATCTGCACCATCTGAACAACTAAGATCATATCAGGTGATACAACTGCATATCCCTATCATTACCTCTGATCCTGCAGTAATTAAGAAAATAACTTCCCACCCCTCCTTCAACAGACATCTTACCCCCCAGGTAGCCCCTTCCCCCTGCACACCAGCTCAGGGCAGTGGAGGTTAATCCCACTGACACTTACAGTTGGGACCCCTAATCTTTAGGGTCCCCTAAGGGTGGGTGCAGCTTTCTCTTTGGGACAGGAGGAGGAGCTGATAAATGCATCTGCATCAGTTTTTCCCAAATCTCCTCTTGCTTCATCCCCTTCTCCTGAAGGATTTTCTTCAGTTTGGCAAGTAAAACTCCCGTGGGCTGACTATCTAGCTCTCCTTCATTCACCCCCTGGCTTATTAAATACCTCCAAATGGTCCCTCTAGGAATGTATTTCCTCCCCTTTGCCTCCCCCTTGTCCTTCTTCGCCAGCCCTTTTGCCTCGGCTCCCATCATGGTCCCCATGTTCTCCAAGGTGGCCATGCATTCACTGAGGGGGCGGCCGATTAACGTAGACCCCAGGCTGATGAAGAACCCCTTGTGCTGCTCGGGAGCACGGCAGGCCAGCACCCCCACGTCCCCCTGCTCCACGTTCACCCCGAAGATGTCGAAGTCGGGGGTCACCGGTGTCTCCCTTTGCTTCAACACCCGGAGTAAGACATTCCCGCACACGTAGGCTGAGGCCTCCTGGATGTCCCTCCAGGGTGCTCCCTCCGTGTTGTCTTTGAGGGGCTCGTACTCCCCCAGATTTCTGACCACCAGCCGCAAGATCTCCCCTCCCCACACCTCGCCGGCAGGCAGGGCCCTGAGAATGGCCCCGACCTTGGGCCAGGGCAGCCCGATGGCGGTCACCACCCGCTTCGCCTCCTCCTGCGGGAAGGGCGCGCACTGCTCCAGGGCCCACACGCGGTTCACCCACAGGGGCCAGCCCTCCTTCTGCTTCCTCCAGCCCTCCTCTTTCCTGGGCGCGTCCCCCGCTCCCCGGCCTCTATCCCCCCGCGCCGGCTTCGCTCCCGCGGCCTCCCCCGCCGCCTCCTCCGGCGCCTCCAAGCTCCAGCCGCCCCCGTCCCAGCCCGCCTTCCCGAGAGCCAGCACCTTCTTGGGCTCCAGCCCCGTCCCCAGCGAGAGCAGCGTGCCCAGGCACCGCACCTTCCTCCTCAGCCGGGCGCTC
>VZZY01000971.1:116186-158223 GCA_013400335.1 Eurystomus gularis
GGAGCGGGGCGGCGGGGAGGGGCCGTGGCGGAACAGGCTCCGGAGGCTCCGTTCTGGGGGAGCAGCACCGCGGTGCCGCGGCGTGGAGCCACCCTGCCCGGCGAGCTCGCCGCACCGCGGAGAGCCGGGCACGGGCTTCCCTGCCCGCTAATTGTATTAGCAAGGTGCTCTTCCAGCTGGCTTTGAGCTGAGGATCATCCCCCGAGGCTGGGCTGGAGCACCTCTCCTGCGGGGGCAGGCTGAGAGAGTTGGGCTTGTTCAGCCTGGAGAAGAGAAGGTGCCGGGGAGACCTTATTGCAGCCTTCCAGTATCTGAAGGGGGCTACAAGAAGGCTGGGGAGGGACTTTCCAAAGGCCTGTAGAGATAGGACAAGGGGTAATGGGATCAAACTGGAAGAGGGGAGATTTAGGTTGGAAATTAGAAGGAAATTCTTCAGTCTGAGGGTGGTGAGACACTGGAACAGGTTTCCTAGGGGAGTTGTGGATACTCCATCCCTAGAGGTGTTCTAGGCCAGGTTGGATGGGGCCTTGAGCAACCTGGTCTAGTGGAAGGTGTCCCTCCCCATGGCAGGGGGGTTGGAACTAGATGATCTTTGAGGTCCCTTCCAACCCAAAGCATTCTATGAATGGTAATGCTTAAATGCCAAACTAGAAGGTGGCAAAATTTTCCTCTGGAAGATACAACTGTAATAGCATCCCCTTCAGGTCAGATGTTACTTTTGCCCCCGGTTATCCTCCTCTGAGGTTTTTCCCTCTTTAGGAGGACACAGACCATGAGGAAAGTGCAGACAGCAGTGTATAATAGCCACCTGACTGCTTGCTGCCATGTTGTCGTGTGGCAAGTGGTATTTAAAATGCAGGTGTTTTGTTTGTTGATGCTGCTGGACCTTCTGCCTGCTGCCAGCAGTGCCTTTCCTCCGTCCTTCCTGGCTATGAGAGGGAACGGTGGAAGAGCCCTCAGAATGGCATACTGACCAAATCCCTGCAAGGGATGGGTATCTTCAGTGGCCAGTTTAGCCTGCACTGCTTTAAATCTTGCAGATAACTTTTCCCACTTGCATTTCCTCTATTTTCTGTCCCAACTGTGCACAGGCTCAGTGACACCTTAGTTTCACGCATGCAGTGTTCTGAAGGCCTTCTTCAGGTCTGTGAAGGTTAAGGAAATCACAGAGAAAGTCCCAGATATGGTGGTAGTGTTGTAAGTCTGCCCTGGGCAGTTCTCCCACTGGCCTGTGGCTTCTGAAGTGCTTGGAGTGTGGGCTTGAGACCCACCCGTGCCTGTTCCATTTACTTGGTATCTGTTAGGTCAGCTAGTTTGCTACTTGCTGTTCAGTTGGGTTTTTTAACGCAACTTTCATGCGTGCCCATATTTAACACCCCATTTCTAGATTACTTAGATCCACAATAACACAATTTCAAGAGGTGTAACAGTAGCCGTTTTATGAAGAGCAAACTGGTGACTTACACAATGAAATAGCTATACTTGTCCAAAATGTTTTGTTTTTTTTGAAGACTGTTGTGTCAATAAAAACAACAGAGTTAATGATTAGAAGGGATATGTGTAACTGGACGGTTTATTTGCTTCTGTCCTGTGTGGTCTTCCTTGCAAATGTGTTGTGTCCTTTTAATTGACCTTTAACAGGAGTTCAAAGGTCCTGCTTTTGTTCTCAGATCTGCCACTATTTTGTTGTGGACAGAGGCTGTCAATTCTAGGCTTTTGTTTCCCCACTGCTAAGGGGGAGACAGGAGTTCCTGTCTTTATAGCCTGAAAACTGTCCACGTCGTCTTGTTGCAGACAGGCTGATGGTCGGAAGGTCCTGCGGTCCAGCATACGGGAGTTTCTGTGCAGCGAGGCTATGTTTCACCTGGGAATACCAACAACGAGGGCTGGAACCTGTGTGACATCTGACTCAAAAGTCATCCGTGACGTATTTTACGACGGAAATCCAAAAAGTGAAAGGTGTACAGTTGTCCTGCGAATTGCTTCTACATTTATAAGGTAGAAGCCCATTTTGTTGGGGTTTTTTATTCTTTTAAAACCAAGCACAGCAGTCTTTTAAAATACCATTTTAAGTGTATTTCTGTAACAGCACTATTTAAGTGAAACACTCAAATGTTCTGGAGGCTTGGAAGTCTTTTCCCAGGCTGTAGGAAGCTGCTTTTCGTGTCCAGCACATGGGATGAGCTGGTGTCTTTGCACACAGACAGATGGTAGAAAGAACAACTAAGTTTGGCAGACCTCAGAAAAGTTTTTTTCATGTTTATGCCCACACAGAATACATGCGTTTCTTTGGTGTTGGTTGTAGTGATGGATTATAGCTCCACCCTTAATTCCAAAGCAGTTCTAATGTAGTAACTGTCAAAGGTTGGGTGTAGATTCCTTGCCTGAGAAGCCTACGAGGTTTCTGCTCCAACACAAAACATCAGGAGTTTCAGGAAGTTGCATTGCTTCTTGTAAGGTGACACAGTGTTAGAGGAAGGTGAGGCATAGGAACATGTTTGTGTGTATGGTGTGTGTATATATATATGCTGTGGCCAGAAGGTCAAGGAACATGATTTCTCCCTCTCTGCTCCACTCTCGTGAGCCCCCCACCTGGAGTACTGCATCCAGCTCTGGGACCCCCAGTACAAGAGGGACATAAGTCTGTTGGAGCAGGTCCAGAGGAGGGCCATGAAGATTATCAGAGGGCTGGAACATCTCTCTGTGGGGACAGGCAGAGGGAGTTGGAGTTGTTCAGCCTGGAGAAGAGAAGACTCTGGGGAGACCTTATTGCAGCCTTGCAGTATCTGAAGGGGGCTACAAGAAAGCTGGAGAGGGACTTTCAATAAGGGCTTGTAGCAATAGAATGGGGGGTAATGGCTTTAAACTGGAGGAGGGGAGATTTAGCTTAGAGGTAAAGAAACAGTTTTTCACTGTGAGGGTGGTGAATCACTGGAACAGGTTGCCCAGGGAGGTTGTAGATGCCCCAACACTGGATATGTTCAAGGCCAGGATGGATGGGGATTTGAGCAACCTGGTCTAGTGGGAGATGTCCCAGCCTTGGCAGGGGGATTGGAACTAGATGATCTTTAAGGTCCCTTCCCACGCACACCATTCTACAATTCTATGGTACGTGGAAAAATGCATCTTACATGCTTGATGTACCGTCTAAGTTTTTAAGTAAGTTCTATTCTGTGTTTACTCGGGATAAGACTTTTTCTGTAGAAGAAACTTCAACAAGTTGGTCTTCGGTACTGGCTAGGGTCGTGGCCCGTCAGTTTGGTTACAGGTGTGTGTATGCACTTCCTCACGTCGGGTCGCTGAGCCTCACTAGGTTCAGCGTGGGAGTCTTGTGGGTCTTTTCTCTCCGTCAGTTGAAGGATTGGTGTTAAACTCAAGAGCTGATGTGGTGTTATTGCAAGAACAGTAAATGTTTTTACTATGTGTCATATCAGATGAAGTTAATAGTATCAGATAAAACACGTTTTTATTATTTTAAAACAGGTTTGGTTCTTTTGAAATTTTTAAACCTCCTGATGAGCACACAGGACGCAAAGGTCCCAGTGTGAACCGAAATGATATTCGAATACAGATGCTTGATTATGTGATCGGCACTTTCTATCCAGAAATCCAGGAGGCTTATTCAGACAACAGTATTCAGAGGAATGCTGCTTTCTTCAAAGAGGTAAGAAAGATCAGATTCCCTTCATAAATCCATAGCAGTCATCTTTTAGGAACTTCATCAGCAAGCACAGATGGCTGGAGTCACCTGGTTACAAGGTTAATACCTTGTATCATCTGATTGCCTGAACTGTTGTTTTCTTTGAAGAAAACACTCTTAATAGAACTGCTTGTTGATGAAAGCAGCATTGATATTGATCAAACCAATGAGAGCAGTTTAGCCTTTTTAATAGTAAATCATGATTTCTCTGCTCTGGGAGAGCTTCTCAAGACTCGTCTCCATTTGCTAGAAGCGTCTTAGACTGCAAGAAGGAATTCTGGCCCTGACTGTCAGACGATGAGTTGGCAGGACAGAGACATCACTTGCCTGGTATTGAGACATCACCTCCAGAGCGTCTTGTAAAATACTGAGAACATTGAGCCAGTTCCAGTGTCTCATTTTCCACATTACAAACAGGGATGTTGACTGCAAATCACTTTAACTTAAGGCTTTAGAATTGATATGTTTAAAGGCGGTCAAGCACTGTGAGGAAGTTGCAAAACCTCCAGCTTTGGGAATGATAAGATCAGGTGAGATAAGTATGTCTGAGATGTGGTGTAGCGTCAGGTCATTCTGCAGTGGCCAAGGGGAGAGGCTGGGTGGCTTCTCAGTGACTCACTTTGAACCCCTTTTCAGTTATTGTAAAAATGTAGACCTTAAGAATTGCTGGAGATCCGTAATAAAAATCAGAGCTATACATTTAGTAAATGTAGAATTGCTGTATTTCTCTTTGAAGTAAAACATAGCTAAATTAATTGGTATCTACACTTTATCTTCTGATTATACCTTTTGCCTCACTGTTGATATTCTATTGCTGACATTTAATTTCTGTTACTATATTCCTTTGTCTCTGTGAGCAAAGAAAGAATTTGGGGTATTCTCTGTGGTTTAGTGATTAGTATATAGTAACGCTACCCTTGCAGAAGGGATCCAATTTGAAATTACTGGAAAACCGTAATAAAGGCTCTGATTTGTATCACCTGAACTTCAAATAATGTTACAACCAAAATAAGAATGTTCTCACTAGACAGTAAACAGAATAATTAAAAAATACCACAGTCTAATACACTTGACTAGTCTCCGTAAAAGCAATTGTGATGCTTTGAAATCTGAAATGATCTGGTGGGGACTGAGGGAATGGCTGCGACATGATGCATGTTCACAACAGACCATTAAGAGGTCAAAAGGCAGGCTTAAAATCTGACATTCTCTATATTTTGTGGTGTTTTGAAGAATTGAGGGGGGACAAGGGGGATGCTTGGGGCAGGGCGTGTTGTTTGGGTTTTTTAAGGTGTGGGTTTTATTCTGGTTTGTTTTTGTTTGGTTTTTTTTGCTTTAACACAACCTGTGTGTACTTGAATGAGTTCTTCAAAAGGAAGCTGTGGCATAGTCCACCACCGGGTGCTGAAGAGTTTAACTTCACTGGATGGGCCTTTTGCATCGGAATGATTGCAGTTGATGAGGAGATGTGCACGTCCAGCTCTTTAGTTGGTGGCATGTTTACTTTCTGATAACAGAAAAGTCATGGGACTTGGAGATCCTTGTAGGCGTGTGTACCCAGTCCTGCCTCTTTCTGCACCTTTTTCCTGGCCCAGTTACTACTGGTTTCCTCCCCCCTATCCTGGCATCCTTTCCTTATTGCCCATCTCCATTTTTTTTTGTGTGCTGCTTGTGCTCCTCCTGCCTGTTCCTGTCTGTGTTCCATGCCTGTGCTAGCATTGCCTCTTCAAGTTTTCTCTCCTTTGTGGAGACTTCCCATACCTTTCTCCACCTGAAAAGCACCCCAGTCCCTTGCCTAATTTGACCAAAACCTCCGTCTTTTTTAATAGTGGGGAAGTGCTGTCAGCTCAGCTTTAATGTGTTTTATCTTTCCTTTTGCACTGTGGAAGAAATGGAGGGAAAAAAGTACAAGTGGTTGCATTTGGCAGCACCATCTAGAAAGCAAAGACCATTATCTGCAGTTCTGTAATTTGTAGGTGTTTAAATTTAAATGAGCACATCCTTGAGATGATGCTCTTATTTATATATACACCATTTTTCTACTATGGCTAGCAGTGGAAAAATGTAATCAAAAAGAATAAAGGTTAAAGTCAGTGCAGAGCTGTCTCTTTCTAATCAATATACCCGTCTTTGAGTGGCATCCAAGATTTAATTGCCTTTAGGTGTTCTCATTAGCAGGATTTCTTCGTTACCAGAGCACTGGCAGCATGTGGTGCATTCACACAAAGACACCCAGCAGTCATGAACTGCTTTACCCCTGGAGTGCTTGCATCCCAACCCCGGCAGCAAGGACTTCTATTTTTTATTTTATCGTCTTCCTGGCACAGAGCCATTGCGCAGGGTGTGTCTCCCTCACTGGTTTATGGCACACCAGTAATCGGTTTTGGACACGTGTAGCAGGCTGCCGACTGCCCCGTGAAACGGTGTTCAGGAAAAACAGGCAAAGTACCTAACGCGAGACTGTTGGAAAAAGTAGAAGCATGAGATCTCAAGGCGAACTGCAGGCTTCTGTTCCAAGCATCATTTGTGGGTTTTACTACATGTCAGGTCATCCCAGGGCAAGATTTCTCGGATTTTCCTTTGTTACTTGACTGCATGTGTTTAAAAAAAGGAAAGTGGAAAAATTCTGGGCTTAAAGGCAGAGACATAAAGCTAACGTTTCCTCTGTTAACGAGATTGTTTTTTAAACCTTAATAAATTACACTTACACCACAGCCTAAAGGGAACAGTTGCTTTAAATTTCTGTACATGGATAGCTATTTGGGAAGGTGAGTGATTTTTAGCTAGGAAAATAGTTTGAAAGTTTTAGGTAGCAGCTAAATACACTTTTTGCTTACAGCTATTCAGTAAAGTATTTAGAAATACCCAAGTTTATTTAAAAGCCAGGTTAGCTTCCTGAATTTTAGATTTCATAGAGCATATCTAGTTATAATTGACAGGTGGGCTAATTTAATTAAATAGCTAGAACTATTGAAAAATATGTATTTGAAGAATGGGGCACATGCAGTGTTTGCAATCAAGGATTCTGTAACAGTAACTGTCAGCTAAGCAATGGAAAAGCTCTGGTGAAGCATTCATTCAGTGAAGAATGGCATTTAAATAAAATTGTCGTTCTTGGAATATTTTTACTTAACCGTGTAGCTTTTTTTCACTCTCAGCAGACTGAGAGAAGTGCTTATCAGTGCTTGTTAGCAGGGAGTAGTTTTTTGTGTAAACCACCTGCCTTCCTGTAAATCACTCATCCATGTCAGGTAAACCGAAAGACCAACTTCACACTGGGCTTTGTTGCATATATTTAATGTTATTTCTTAGGCTTTGCGTATGTTTTCTACTGCCTGTAGTTAAAGGGTCTTTAAAACTAGTAGCAAGCAAAAGAATATATTTGTATAATAACGACTAGAATAGCATGTAAGTCTGGTGTCAAACAGTTTGCCTTATTTCAGCATTCTGTCTCCAGTACATTTTAAAGCTGTCCAGTTGACTTGCAAGTGAAGCATGGAAGGAAAGAAGGGGAGGCAAACAGAAATGGGAGAGTGAGAAATGGGGCAGCTACAAACCGGAGGAGAGAGGGAAGCTGTCCTTAAGATATTTATGTGTATGGCAGACTGCCAGAGCCAGCTTCCGCCAGAGCTATGGAAACATCAGCACAGGCTAAGGAATGGTTTGAAATACAGGAGTGTATTGGAAATACATTGTGTTGAAAAACAAACAAACACAATTTCTCTTTCAGATAACAAAACGGACCGCGAGATTGGTTGCTGAGTGGCAGTGTGTTGGGTTTTGCCATGGTGTGCTGAATACGGATAATATGAGCATAGTTGGACTAACCATTGACTACGGCCCTTTTGGATTTATGGACAGGTCAGTGTGGCATAATTTTGAAATGTGCGTATGTATTTGCTATGCCAAACACTCCTGATGTTCACAATTGCTTTAATATTTTACCTCTAAAGAAGATTTATGAACCCTCTTTATGGCAAAGTAGATTAAGTTATTCTAATTGTCCTTTAATTCTTCTTTTCAACTTTTAAACTATATTGACAACATCTCTAACTGGGAGACTGTTCTTGTAGCCTGTGGGGTTTCTCAGTGTTTGAGAGGCAGGAAAATATTTAAAGAGTAGGTATCTAAAAGTAACTTTGGGAAAAGCTTCAAGAAGGAGCATTCCCTTTCAAATTTTATCGTTTCCAGGAGGAGACTAAAATAACAACAGTAGTACTTCCCACAGTATTGGTGTCCAGATAACTAGAAGAATGCTAACTGTTTCTTCATTTGTAGATACGACCCTGAGCACATTTGCAATGGTTCTGATAATACAGGGCGCTATGCTTACAACAAGCAGCCAGAGATTTGCAAGTGGAACCTGGGGAAGCTTGCTGAAGCTCTAGTTCCAGAGCTGCCCTTGGAAATAAGTGAACTCATCCTGGAGGAGGAATATGATGCAGAATTCGAGAAATATTATTTGCAGAAGATGAGGAAGAAGCTGGGCTTGATCCAGCTGGAATTAGAAGAAGATAGTAAGCTGGTGTCTGAACTCCTTGAAACCATGCATCTTACAGGTTAGTGAAGTGTTCAGAAGGTTATTTAATAGCCCATCAGCATCTATCTATCATCAAACCAAAAGGTAGTTTATATCTTGACCTTAGAAGAAAGCAGCCTTGCGTAGCTCCATTGTCATCTGAGAGAAGAACAAAAGCCTGAAAAATAGTTACCTTCTTACAGAGCTCCCTCTGTCTCACATTTGCACCCTCGTTGAGGGAGCGGTTTATTTGCCTCTTGACCTGTACTGCTGTGGGGGAGGGTTAGGAAGGAGGTATGGGATCTGTTTTCCTGCTGATTTATTAGTTGCACTACTTGTATAATTAACTTTTTCAGGTGGAGACTTCACAAATATTTTCTACTTGCTGAGTTCATTCTCAGTAGACTCTGATCCTTCAAAACTGGAAGATTTCTTAGAAGAGCTTACAGGTCAGTGTGCTTCTGTGGAAGAATTGAAAGTTGCTTTCAAACCACAGATGGATCCGAGGTAATACTCTTCTCCACTTCAATGGTTTTGGCAGGTGCTTTTAGTTTCATTGTAACCATAGGGAGCTCTGCGTGCTATGTAGTATTTGACTAATTTTAAATTTAAAGATTTTGCTGCTAAGTAGATGCATCATGACCTGCAGCAGTGCAAGTTCTGTGTTTTGTGACTGGTGAATACTCAGCAGTGACTTGCAGCAGCTGGGTCTTGGGCTAAAGCTGTCTGAACTTGTTTGCTCCTTTTTTTTTGTTCTCTGCTGACTAAGGCAATGAGAGTGCCAGATAACAAAGTGATACAGAAATGTTTTATAGCAGAAATGGATTTGAACAATAATGCTACTGTGTTCTGCCAGTGTACTGTCAGCAAATAATCACTTTCAGCCACCGATGTTCTGGGCCAGGTATAACCTAAATGCGCACTTCAGGCTCTGAGAACTGTGTGCTGCCATCCATGTCCCATTCAGTGGGCCACATTCTGCAGCGCAGCTACTTTGAGTGTGGAAAAATCGTAAATTTTGCTCAACTGCTGCTTCTTAACAGTGATTGTAGCAGTTTGTCACTTTTTGGAGCAGTGGAAAACAGGGAACAAGTGTGACCCATTAATTTGACTTTTTTTTCCTAGCATCTTCCCAGATAGGAGGAAAAAAAAATTAAGTGGGGGTATTTGGGGTATGGTTTTCCTCTCCCTCCCTCCCTCCCTCCCTTCCCTCTTTCTCTTTCCTTGAAGGTAACAAACCTAGAAATTCTTCAGCTTTTTCTGTGTGTTAATATCCCAGTGAAGAACTTGGGGAAAGCAGGGAATTGAGAAGACGGACTGGTGTGAAACTTGTTTGTATAAGTTTGGTTTTATGCCAAGGTGGTTGGCTGTAGCCAGTTATCGTTTTAGAGATATTAGTGGTTATTTAAGTTTTTGTGATGATACACTAAAATGAAAGGTAAGTAAATTAAGGTGGTGGGTACTGCTTATTTAAGTTCCAGTACTTATGTAAGTACTCAGGCTTAGAGGAATGTGGAAAGTAGCTATACGTCATCACGATATAGATATAAAGCTCTGTAGGGGAATAGTACTGCATTAAAGTGAGTGCAAAATTGTTTTGGTTTTTTTTTTATCACAGCACTTTGATATTGTAGAGCAGGGCGTGTCAGGTGTGTACATCAGATTTGGATGGTACTTTATATAAACTCAGAAATCAAAGCATCAGTGTTATCTCTACATACCAGAAGTAGGAAAACATAATCTGATCTAATGAGTTATCTGTTTTGAGGCTAGGGAATAATGTTTCTTTTCTTTGTTTATAAATGCATTCATAAAAGGAGATAAAAACATTTAGTGTGTTTTGATATGCTGCAGCTTTTTGGGTTTTTATTTTACTTTATGCTGTGGTGCAGTTACTAATCCAGGAAAAGTAGAAGTTAGCTAATATGGTATTGAAAAATAAGGTGAAGCTGTTGTACAGCACCAGCTAACACAGTCAAATGTAAAAAGTTACAATCCTAGTCGAACTGGCAGCAAAATAGCCTGGATATTGTTAGGAATTTATTACCAGTGGTTCTCATTCTGTGATTTAGACTGGCTAACTAAAAAAAAATCAAACTGTTGTCTCATAACTTAAATGAGGTATCTTTCCACATATCATTAGGGTTTTTATTAGCATTGGTAAAATCAGTAAGTGTTAGATCCTTATTCTGCATGCTGTTACAGTATTAGTGGTAGGCAAAGAAATTCAAAATAACACCACACCTATGGGTTCTGTATTATCTTGATACCTAAGTAAGATAAATTCCTTTCAAAGTTCCCAGGGTATTTTGATGGGAACTACACGTCTGAAACCAGCTGGTAATTCTGCAGATCTGCACTCTGCACTTTCACAGGAATGTGAATTAAACATACTGAAGAAGGGGGGAGGAACAGTAAAATTTGTATAATTGCATAATTTAAAAATGTTCCGTTAATTATGACATTACATTAATTGACTCAGCTTCTCTAGTGAAATCATAGCTTATTGTGAATGTTTTCATGTCTACTTTATGGTTGCTAAAACGTGGTTCTTGATGGGCAGCTCAACTTTAATGTGTTTGTTCCTTTTGTTCCCAGACAGCTGTCAATGATGTTGATGCTGGCTCAGTCTAACCCTCAGCTGTTTGCCTTGTTTGGGACAAAAGCCAATATAAATAAAGAATTAGAACGCATTGAACAGTTCTCTAAACTGCAGCAGTTAACAGCAGCTGATTTACTCAGCAGAAATAAAAGACACTGGAAAGAGTGGCTGGAGAAGTACAGGTAATGTTTCTCACTATTCATAGCCATGTATTTTATTTCTGCACTGGGTTGGAGAACAGCGTGCCTGTCTCATAGACGACACCCTGTCTCAAGGTGTGGGGGGGCATGCAGCTCAGAAGATGAACTACTGCCTAGGTCACTATCTGTGTTGCTCTGAGAGTTCAAGGGCATCTTCGTATTTTGTTTACTAGATTTTGGGGAGGGATGGGGATATAGAAATCACCTAGCATCAAATCTAGTATTAGAAGTGCTTCAAGAGCGTGGATTCTAGCAGAGACTAATTTCAGTTGTGTGCTCAGTGACTACAATTGACTGACCTCTAGGCGTTTTGTCCTTGTTTTTTTTTCCTGAAAGAAAAAAATCTATATATTAATATAAAGAGCAAGTTAGAAGTGTTCTTAATCAAAGAGTAACTGTGAAAGAAATCATGGCCAGGAAAAAAATGTCCA
This sequence comes from Eurystomus gularis, assembly GCA_013400335.1. Classification (NCBI taxonomy): domain Eukaryota; kingdom Metazoa; phylum Chordata; class Aves; order Coraciiformes; family Coraciidae; genus Eurystomus; species Eurystomus gularis. The sequence continues at coordinate 127,639 of VZZY01000971.1, forward strand.
GACTATTCTAGTAGGCATAACTTTAAAAGACTAAAAACATAGTGTTAGCAGGAGGTTTTTTTTAATAAAGGAAACCCCTTAGTAGAGCATTAGTTGTTCTGCTCCACGGGTTAGGTCAGAACTCCTTTCCTCACCTGTCTGCCTGGGATCTTGTTCCCTAGTGGAGTGAGAGTTTTAGCAGCTATTCCTGCTAAAAGGTAGATTAAAGTGCCTCAGCTGTATTGCATCCCTTACTTTTATCAGAACATCAAAAGCTTTAACCAATAAACAAGCACAGAAATGCTTAACAGACAAGATCTAAACATGATGGGTTGTACAGGGCAGTGCAGAACAGACCATGCACCGGTGTCGCAGTCTGGCATTTCAGTGAATATCCAAGGTGTGCCACTTCCTCGAGCCCTGTCAGGATCTGCTGAGGGTCTGTAATGCTGCTTTTAAATGAAGTGGTGTGTTGTATTCTGGTTTTGAGCTGCATTTTATACACTGAGAGGGTTACAGGTGATGTAATATTTATTAAGAACTGCAAAAATAAGGATCTTAAGGCAAGGAAATGTGTCAAATTTTACATGTGATTCTTGATGCAAACCGGTTGTTTTCACATGCTTAATTTCAGAGTCCGTTTGCAAAAAGAGGTAGAAAGTGTTAGTGATGCAAATGCCTGGAATGCTGATCGTGTGAAGGTCATGAATTCAAACAACCCAAAATACATCTTGAGAAATTATATTGCCCAGAATGCCATAGAAGCAGCTGAAAATGGGGATTTCTCAGAGGTACGCTCTTACTACTTAACATCTCTCTCGGTTTGCGTTGATGTACGGTGGTGCTGGTGGTGACTGACATACTGGGCAAGCTTCATTCTGGCATCTCGGGCAGTGAGGGGATTGGGAATTTACTGTTCAGAAGCTCTGTGCTATTTCTGGCGGAACCATTATTTTAATAACTGCAGAACAAAGAAAGGAATCGAAAATCTGAATCTGAACTTCACCAGTTCTTGTAGGCTGGTCCCAGGAGAAGACACTTAACCCTGCTTTTACTCTCTTCGGAATGGTGTTTGCCTTGGGAAGCAGTTGGGTTTTAACCGACACTTGTTCCTTGCTGTGCTGAGGGTTATCTTTTAAAACTTACGTTACATGCAGAATCTGGGAAAATTAGTTTCAGAAATTACATAATGATTTGTATTTACTTGCATCTCAAGTTATTTGAGCTTGAGTTCCACGCAGATCCAAGCTCAGCCAGTTACGATTTTACAGTTTTCAGCTTATTCAGTATGCGTGTTGTTCATCTGTGCACTACCTGGCTTGTCTGGGGCTCACGTGTCAAATACAATATACTCGATCGTTATTTGGTGTAAAGTTCAACTGTACATCATTTTGCCCTTACTTTCTAAATTCTCATAACCACGCTGTTTTCTCTCTAGGTGAGAAATGTACTGAAACTCTTGGAGAATCCGTTCCAAGAAGCAGAAGGTTTTGAGGAGGTAAAGGAAGATGCAGAAGAGGAGGGAGCAAGTGCTGCGGCAGCTGCTTGTGCTCAAGAGAGCAGAAGCAGGTTACCATATTGCAGCAAACCTCCGCTGTGGGCTTCAGAGCTCTGTGTTACATGATCTTCATAACTGCCTTGTTTTGTTTTTTTGCTGGGAACTGAAGACTCTGATCTTCCTTCAGCAGTGAAGAATTCAGCAAGGCAAATGTCAAAGTGCTATTAAGTTACTGAAACAACCTTACATTTGGATGCATCGGCACCAGTCATCACCTCTGCTTGATTTGAAGCAATCCTGGATCTTTGGAACAAACCCGTGACAACTGACAGTCTGTATGCATCTGCAATTTCAGTGTTTTGAGACTGGAAGCCTTTCCTTTATTCATACCACACTGCAAGTGGAAAGCAATATTTTCTGTTGAGGCGGGCTGAATTTCGAACATCCAAATGGAGTTGTTACGTGAAGACAAAAACATCAAGTCAGGAATCTGATCTGTTTTTGTCTGATGTCTTAACTAATAGTACTTCTAACATTTATTTACTGCTTTCTCTATGCAGGGACTTCTAGTATTCTTTAATGGAGGAATAGATTCAGTGTTGCTTGTTTGAAGCTATGTTTCATTTTAATTTCGTTCATTTCTTGTGAACCTACAGGTTGTTATTTAATCAGTGACTATTTTCAGAGAATTTGCGCAGGCTACAGTTTAGGGGGGGCAATTGAATATTTTTTTTAAATACATTAAGAGCGGAATTAAGGGAGACTATATAGATTTGCACTCAGAAATCTTGGTGGTGAAGTTTATTCAGGGTCAGTATGTTTGCATACAACATGTGTAAATATTTACTACAATCGTGGTTGCAGTCTAAGTCAGTTGACTCAGGCAAGGTCAGTTAGCCAAAGTAGTGTGAACCATAAACTACCCCAGTACTCAAATCCAGGCTCATCATCTATTTGTGTGCACTTAACAGAGTCTCCTTGCCCAGGAAGCGCGCAGGAGGGGGACCTGCTCGTTCACACTGGTCAGTGGGGTCCTTCCGTTCCCACTCTGCTCTTGCACCGTTTAGTTTTCTTCCACGGTCTTTGAAAATCTTTGTGCTGAAAGCTGCTATTCAGAAACGTATTATTCGAGGTTATGTAAAAGGTGACAGAGGACACGGGAGGAGGATGGAGCCAACTTGCTTGCAAGTCACTTATCGATGGTGTCTTTCTTGAGGTGTCAGGGGGAGGGTGGCTGCCATTGTTGCCACACCAGCAAAGAAAAGTAGTTCCATAGTTAGTTGTCACTGCTTCTGAACTTCTTTCTAAAGGACTCTTACTGCTGCTTCAGAAACCTGAAATCTTGGGAAAAGTTTGGCTGAATGCAAAGGTTTCTCTTTTCCAAAGAGCCCACCGGCTTACACTGTGAATTTAAGAGTACTCTCGTAAATTCTTCCTCCACCCCTGTGCAAGCTTGGTATTAGCTCAGGTTGAATTGTGATCTTTTAAGTCTTCCTCAAAATATGAGCTATTGAAAAACAGGGAGAGCAGTTCGGCTGCTGGTTATCCGTCTGTGCTAATCATCAGTTTGTCCTCCTTGCCGCCACAGGAAAGAGGTGGTGAGGTGGTGGTTTGAGTGTACATGCTCATTCTGTCTTGCCCTTGACCTGGAGAAACCGATGACAAATGATGATCCGTGACAAACTAGAATCTCTGACAAGCACAGCACTTTTTGTGATGTTTTGGAGTCCTTACAGAAAAGGACACACTGGAAGGTGCATTTACCTAGTCCATGGAAGAATGGTGTAGTGGAAAGAGGAGGTACCTTGGAGAAGTGGGCAACAAGTAATGCTCACTGGTGCAGCTGGACCTCTGCTAGAAATAATCCAGTTTTATAGGGGTTTGAGACTTTCATCGGGGCTTATCCTTCCTCTGAACTTGGGGGTAACGGAACCAAACCATTTAATGGAAGCTTTAAAGCCAGCGCTGGGTAAAAAGGACTGCACCAGGGAAGGGAAGCGTGCTGGCAGTTTGAAAGGTCTTTCAAACATTCCCACAAATTTGCAGAACCAGTGGTCTCTCATGGTACCTGTGGTCCAGAAGGTAGTAATCAGGGCAGGGGAGTTGCTTCAAGCTGATCAACGTAACTCTGTGCTGGTGTTTGTTTCTCAGTTCACACCTTTCCTTTCGGGAGGCAGAGCGGAACAGAGTTTCAGAGGAGCTCTGCCCAAGCTTTTAGCTTGACAGAATGGTCAAGAGAGGTATGGTGTGAAATCATTACTAAGGGAGCGAGTCTTTTCAATGGCGTTCTGGTTTTAATTTGGGGGCTTTGAGCAAACCTCTATTAGTGGTGTGGAGAAGGAGAATTATGTTGTGTGCTCGGACATAGGAGAACTTGAATTAACTACCAAATTATTTTGCATATAAAGATACAGACTACTTTGCACCTATAATGCCAAAATCATAGAGAGAGAGAGACACTTTGAAATAATTTACTAGCAGTATTATTCTTTAAAAGGGAAATTGGATGTAACAGCGAGGAATGAAAATGTGGTGGTGTTTCCTGCTAACTCTGCTCTTTGCTTACATATAGATCAAGTGCAATAGGTCCAGAAAGCTTGCAGTGGTGAACACGGACCCTTGGTGTGGCTGCTTTGGTGTGCCGCTCACTCAGGTCACGTTTGTAATAGGCACAGTGTGTTCCCCAACAGGTGGAAATACCGAGAGGGTCTTTGCACAGTCTGACTGCGCTGACATTCAGCTGCCCGGTTTCTCAGGACACGCAATAATATCGATGCTCTGTATGTGAAGAAATGCTTGTGCTCTTTTAGCACTCTCATTTCAGAAGGCAGGCAGGTGTTTCAGCTCTGATGGTGAGTTTCTTCTGCTCTTGTCCCTGGAGCAGCGTGGGAGCAAGAGATTGTTCAGGACAGTTAGACCAAATTGTGTCAGGGTGAGAGCTTTATCTCTTAGCTCTTCAGCTAGAGGGGAACTGATAACATTTGGCAGTCTAAATACTTGAATCATAATAATAATACTTGATTTTTACATCTTGTATTTGCAATAGATAAACCTGAAAATAATATTTCTTATTGGTCAAACATTCTGCTTGTTTAAAAGCCATGGACTTGTGCTCAGAATGAATTGGTGACTCTTCACATCAAGGCTTTCCACAGCTTTCTGTAGGAACACTTTGATACTTAGTCTGTGGCTGTATAGCCTGAACTACCCTTGCATGGAAGGGAGCGGTACCCAGATTACAAAACCAAAAGGAGAAGCTCTTGGAGATGTGTCTCTGGATGGTCGCATGTGGTAGTGGGACTCCTGTCACGACTTCGTAAGATTTCACTGTAACTCTACTTCAAGAGCTCATAAAATCTACCATTGCCAAACGTTTCACTCTCAGCTCTCACTTTGGAATGTTTGATGGGTTTGTTGGTTTGTTTTCCCCAAACAAGTGCTATGGCTTTGATTCTTTTATTAAAAAATTTTAAAAGCCATTTAAATATTTTTGTTCGTGCCTCTTTCCTGGAAGAGTTCTGCTGTTAACCATACCGCTCGCAGACTTCATTTCTTTAGACGTATTTGCTCTGTGTTAACATCAGACGGCCAGGTCGTGTCACAGAAACCTCACTTTGTATCTTTGCAGAGTTTTCTGAGGAGTGGGTTACCACAGGAACTGTCTCCTGCCTCGCCAGCGATTTTGGTGGCATGCTTGGAGCAAGGTAAGGACCCTGGCCTCTATCAGAGGAGCCTCCCTCTCAGTTACTTGGCCGTAAGACCTACGATGACACCTCTTTTAATTCCGATGATACAAGGAAGAATAAAACCCACCACCTGCTGTCAGCAGATACAGGGTGTGATTTTTAAACTGCTCACAGAAACAGGCCTTTGGGTAGAAAGTGAAAAAGCATTTCAAGTTTATTTAAACTGGATTGAGTAGTTTATGCAGGTAATTATTTTTTCAAAGATCTCAGTGGTACAGAGAATGGCACTCTGCCGTGGAAAACATCTAGTGTAGAGCATATTCGACAAGACGGATGCCCTGGCATGTGGCCCTGTTGAACATGAGGATCTAGCAACCTGTAAATGGGCCCTGCAGCATTTAGAGCCTCCTCTTACTCTGGTGTGTGTGTACAGGGGACTCCCTGCGAGCCGTGAGGGCCCAGGGGCTCGGGAACAGTTCCTTGGTGAGGATCGCTCTCCACTTGCTCCACAGCCAGTCACTGCCAGAGCCAAGGGGTTTGTGTAGTCCCACACTTGGGTTTAAACCAAAGCCTCGTTAATGTTACAGTGAGAGCATATGGAACAGGTCTCAGACGCAGCTTGGCAGCTTGCTCAGGCACGCGGCAGGTGGAATGTAAACAATTGCCGAGACAGCCAAGGACAGTAGATAATGTGTACAGAAGAAGAGGGACTTGAAGATAAAGGCAAGTAAGAACCAGTTCCTAAGGCTGCGGGTTAAAGCACAACAAAGCAGGAAGGAACCGCGCAGGCACATGAAGAGCAAACGACCACCAGAGACCCCTGGAGACCCCCTCAAAGACTAAACCGTGAACTCACACTGCTCCTGGAGGCACGTGAGGAGTTAGGAGGAGCCATGCCCCGTGCCTCCAGCGCCACAGTAAGGAATGCCTGCTTGCAAACAGGTGTTCAGAGAGTTCTTTTACAGGCAGCTTTTTCAGTATCAACATCGACTGTTTTAACAGGTTACCTACGTTAGGACCTCCTTGAGCAAAGCTTACGCCTTTTCCTTGGTGGTGCTGAAGGTGGGGAGGGGGCAGAGAAAGGAGAAATGGGGATTTGAGGTGGCGAAGTATTTGCACTGGCAGCCAGATGGGCGATGGTGTGTACTTGCTCTGAGCCTTGGTGGTGGTGGATGAAAACGTGGCACCTCCTCTCCCCCGGCCCCAAATCGGCCTTACAGCTGATGGGTGCAGCTGCCCTGTGGTGTGGGGCAGGTGCCACAGCACATAAATCAAAGGGCATGAGAGGTAGTGAGAAACCTCCAGCCAGACATGAGCACAGACTTGCCTCTTCTTCTGTGCATAATAAATAGCTGCATCAAAAAGGATGAATTTGGTGAAGTGATCAGTGGTATGGAGCTCACTGTGGGGACAGGGGGTGTGACACAACCAAATTCAAACAGCAGCATTTAAGCTGACTCCAGAAGAGCACAGAGTAGTTGAGGGTGGAACAGATCTCTGGAGAGACACTAATCCAACATTTCCCCCCCGCCAAAAACATCACTATCTTTATAAATGTTTGAAAATGGTAAGTATGAAGATAGCAAGAGCACAGGGGATTAAGAAGAAAACTAAAGCACTTAAAGGGATTACATTTAAGAGCAAGTATTTGTTCCCTGTCAGTTGAGCGCATGCGGGGGACACGCTGTGAGCGCAGCGCTGCCAGGCTGGGTTTGTAACCCCGCAGAAGGGAACCCTGCGCTAGTGCACAGTGGGGGGACGAGCAGAGCTAGCAGCTTGCACTGGAGATGTCGCTGGTTTTTAGCTATTGCTAATGTTGCTCTTTTCCTCCATCACAGGAATTTAGGAGAGAAGGCTGCTCCTTTTGTATAGCGGTACCAGGGGTTTAATTTAGGTGTTCTGGGTCGCTTTTCCTCTCATCCCTCTTCCTGCCCTCTCTTTGCCACCCATGTCAGGGGCCAGCTGAGGCACTGCGGGTGTTTCAGAGAGCTGGCTGCAGGCAGGCAGCGTGGCCTTCCTCCAGGAGTTACACTGGGGTCAGGGGAAAGGTAAAACTTTGTCTTTCTACGGTCACGCTGCAGTGCAAAGCTCCAAGGTCCCAAACATCAGCTACCTGCTCCCTGCAGAAGCCGCGTGGCTGCTCTCTAGTGGGGAGTCGGGCACCAGGACAAGGCATCCTCTGCAGCAGAAGGCAAGCTTGCAGGGACACACCTGGCCTGGTAAGTTCCTGAGGAGCAGGTCAGGTAGACAGCTCTCTGCCCAGCTCCATCTGCACACCCCTTGGTCTTCCAGTCTCATGTTCTGCAGAACAGAGGAAGCTCTTTGTTAAATGGAGCACAGGTAAACAGCATGAAGAGGTACGTTACAACGGGGTGTTACATTCTTATATTCGCTTTGGTACTAGAGCGGGAGCAGAAACACTCGGGCCAACTTCACAGTTGGGATATTGACTCTAATGCTTAATTCCCATTTCAGGAAAAAAAAAAAAAACAACCCAAACAAACATAAGACTACCTCCACATCATCAGAAAATACTCCTGTTCCATATTCTGAAGTACTGGTAACATGCTGGCTGTGCCTACACTTTTAAATAAGTGGACAATGAGCTCTTGCTTAAGACATCCACATTTTAAGCAATGGTGACTCCAGGATCTCAAAATTAGCAAATTGAAAATGTGATCCCGCAGCTGAAAACAGTCATTGGAATGTATTTGGAATCAGAGCTTTGTTTCACTTCAGCGATGCTGAATTTCTGGTTTAGCTGTTTTACATAATCTCCGTAAAACAAGGGCTAAGGAAACATGGTTTGGCACAAGTGATCCAACAACTGCCAAGTGCTGGAAGAGCCAAAGACTGTAGCTGCTGGAGCAGGTCTCCCCAGCGTGAGGTGTTCTTATCGTGACTAACAGCCTTGAAGAAAGTCGTTATGTTTAGACTGAGCCTTAACAGCAGCCTGGAAGTAAAACACACCAACTAGGTCCTTGTGTCTGTCTGAACAGCTCTACCCCCTGCTCATCTCTCAACAGTTTTAGAAAGTATACATTAATTTATTTCACATACACATATTTACACTGGAGGAAATCCACGACACTGAAAATACAACATTTACACATTCACAGATATACAGGTTTTGCTCTCTCCCCCGCAGAGACCAGGCACTGGGCTTTGCTATCTTTGCAACAACAGCAGCAGCAGTTCTCAGCAGACCAAGCAACGGGTGGGTGTTGCGGATTTTAAGAAGCATCAGTTTCTGTCGGGGCTGGTTATACTCTTCAAGCTATTAGATGGCAGGTTATTGAACTGAAGAAAAATGCCTCTTGCAGGGCATTTGCATAAGCTTCTATAAATCATGAGCATCTAGGTGTAGCTGTTTCTGGTTTACCATGCTAGCAGTGATCCTTACTCTACAGCGTTTAGTTATCCTTGTAGTAGTTATTGAAGTTGATGCGCAGTAGGAAGTCCTCCAAGTGTGGTTGGTATCCTCTATTTACAAGCTTGGTTACCACTGGAGGAAAAACAAAAAAAGTAAAATAAGCTTCAACTAAGATTAATATTCTAAAGCCAGCCTTGACAGTATGTGTGCATTTTAATTAAAAAAACAAAACAAAACAAAAACTAATGCAGAAATCTGAAGACAACAGAAACAAATGTCTATTTTCACATCAGAAAGGCCCAGTGTCTCCGGGATTACACAGTATTTAAGATGCAGGATAAAGTTTACTCGTCAGTTCTAAGTGAAGCTATTATTCTAGTAAGGAAATACTTTCCCGTGTTGCTTTCACAGTAAGAGGGTGTGTTCTCATCATCATTTCAACCAACCAGGAAGCATGTTCAGGTCCTCTGGGGACCCCTGTGAAAGAAGCAGCTCTGCTGTAGTTTTCCTGAGCAAAGTTTTATTGTGAAAGAGAAAATCAAAGAGAAATTCCTGGGACGAACCTCTCAAGCACCACGGATGAACAACCTGACTGCTCTCAACAGCCTTAATAACAAAGGAGAAGAGGCAATGGAGACTCCCTAAGCTCATGAACATCCCATGCACTAACACAACAGGAAGTAGCAAGCAGTAGCAACATGCAAGGAAGAAGGGAAAGTGGAGAGTTAGAAGTTGTCAGGGCCTGAGCCAAAGCCATTGAAGTCCAGACTACTCTGTATTGGCTTTCAATGGATTCTGGATCAACCCCGTGTGAAAGAGAGCATTTAACAATACACGGTGACTGCAGGTACAGGTGTAGATGGACGAGCACACATTTGTTTTGTAGTGCTTAATAAAGAGGGTGGAACGAACTAGGTCACTCAGCAAATTTCCTTACGGAATGGTCTATTAATGTCTGTCCATGAAGCAACCATAGATCTCGTAGTATGGGCTTAGGTGGCTCCCAGAGGTGCTCTGACTTCCTGTAGAATCTGGAAGCAGCCATTCTAACTCATCCTGAAATATCTGTTTTTGCTCCTTTGACACCATTTTTGGACACCCTTAAAGAATAAAAAGGGCAGCTCATTTCCTGAAGACTAGAGTCTGACTAGAAAATATTCTAGAAAAACTAGATCTAAGGAAAACAGTTGCACTTCCTTCAGGAATTAAGGGTTTTGTAAGAAAAAAAACCAAAACAAAACACAAACCCCAAACCCCATGAACCACCTCTGTATTCAGGGGAAGGAGAAGTAACTTGTACTAAAAACACAAGCAACATCTGAAAGAGAAATTGAGAAGAAAGACAGATAACCATTTCTTCATGTTACAGGCTAAGCTGGACAGGATGCAGAATTTTTACCATGTTAAAGGAAAGAACATTTGGCAAATGATCTGTGCAGCTGAAAAACACTTGCCAGGAGCACTGGATATAAGCTCAAACTAGTGCGAGGAGCCTCTCTGAGCTTTAGTCCCACCCGGGAATTCAAATTTTCAAATCTCATAACAATGGTAATACTCAACTAGTGCAGATATATAAAAAATTACTTCTAAGTGGTATCTGATTCTCTCTCATTGCTGCCAATAAAAAGTTCCAGAACCAGAGAAGACAGAAATGTAAGCACATCTGCAGGGCTAAATAGCAAATACTTATTTTGCAAATTAGCAAGACTTACGGTGAGTTTGGGGAGATCTGTTAAGAATTCTCGTGTGGCCATTTTAATCGATGGCTATGGAAATCTTTGCAAATCCCGTTTAATGCAGTTTTCACTTAGGAAATACATTTTCGAACACATGCTTAATACACACTTCTTCTTTTACGCTATGCTTCCAAAACATCTTTGCAATTCTTTTGTCAGTTAACTTTTTCTTCTATCTAGAATTTATGCAATTTCTTACCTTTGAATAAGAAGTGGGAGTAATACTTGAAGGTGTTGTACGACTGCTGCATCAGACCAAAGTTGGGATGAACAGCCATTTGCTTCCCCGCATCGAAGCTCCACGACTGAGAGATCAGCTGGCTGCGGAACTTCAAAATGAGGCTGAAGATGCTGTGTATAATGTTCATCACAGGGGCTGCCTTCTCCGTCAACAGGCCCCTAACAGGACAAAACAACTTTAGAAAGGTAGTTGACACTATTTATTGGTTGTAGGAAGAAAAATACAAAGGGGGGGGGGGATAATCCTTTAGGTTTCCTCTTTAATTGCTTTAAAAAACCCCTAATTGCATAGGAGCGCGGCCAGCTGTAATCGTGATTTTTAAAAAGCTGCCTGAACCTAACACAGTTTGCTTGCTCTTCCAAGAAACTGGTATTTTCACTGGTGTATCCTGTTTCTAGAATGACATCTGCATTTGCAGATTTGCTCCTCCCCTCTTATTCCCACCACCCTTCTCTTGCATACACCGTAACCAAAGGGCTAAAAGCTTGTGATCCCTAGAAGACAGATGTCTTCTGCACTGCTCATCAATCGCGACAGAGACATCAGGTCACATCTGTTCCTTCCAAGTCCAGTCCGGGTCACTATACACACATCAGAGGCATACACGATGTACAGAAGCGGCATTTTGCAGTCCTTCAGCCAGGCTTACTTGCACGCACTACTCGTGCTGAACCCAGCAGTGTTCATTTACAAAGGCTCTGGCAAGGATGGGGTGAAAGAAAAACACAGCTGGGGCACGTGGGCCCTTAGGTCTTCAGCTCAGAGCTGTTCTGAGCAGGCTTGAAGCCTGCAGAGGCAGAGTGAGCAGGAGCTGGAGGCAACTCCAAGGAGTCTGGCGAAATGAAGAAGGGCAGCTGAGGAAAAGCACTTCACGTGCCGTGAAGTTTGCTTCCCTTACTTAAGAACACTTCAGACGGCTCAGTGTGTCAGCCAGAAGTCAGTTTTGCACAAATACATTGGGCTAGACTGGCCGCTCCATCAACTGAAATATTTGAAATAGAAGTAAGTATGGTAGCTTGCCTGAAGATGGCTTTGTTGAGGTACTCAGCATGGGTTCTGTGAATTTCTTCCAGGTTGCCTACAGAAGACAGCTTGTTTCCAAATTCGCACCATGTAACGTGAAGAATCTGATTAGCAATGTAACCTTGAATAACCTTCACAAAATGCTGCATTTCATGTTTATACAGCTGGAGCTGTCGAAACTGAACAGAATTTGATGCACTACTCACTAAAGCTGAAAATAAAAACAAAAACACCTTAGCAGCAGCGCCTGTGGAGACTGTCTAAAATTAGGATTTTTTTTAAAGGAATGAAGGGTTTTGTTAGTAGAGTCTGCTTAAAATTCTTCTGCCAATAAGGTTCTTTTTAGAATTGTGGCTTTTGAAGCTTGACTTGACTGTTTATAAGCAACTGTTCAGCACAGGGTGCTAAAAGCAATTTAAACAGGACACTCTGCAGTCCACTTATACCTACCGGTGCGTTTTAAGTGAAACCAAACATCCTTGAGAGTCCACACCATGTGCTTCAGCTGAAGCAAAAAGGAGAAGATCTTGTTGTATTTATTCATGCAGCTCTCAGTAATGACAATGTTCAGAGGCCAGTCAACCTGAGAGAAATAATGGTGCTGATCACACAACATTTTTGCGATAGAAATCATGAGACTACTTCAGATACAAGTATTTCAGGGACATACAAATTAAAAACCTACGTTTTAATAGCGTAACGCTATGGCCAGGTTAAGTAAACCCTGCAATTTCCATTACAGGAATTTTCAGGAATTTTAATTTCCAATTTTTTTACTCCATTCCTAAAGGTATCCCATTATTAAGAACTTATTCACTGTACCACAGTACATAAGAACCATGGTGCAATTCAGTGTCCTACCTTTCTCCATGCTTTCTTACCTTGTACCTTAGCTCTAAGCAACTCAGAGCATCAGGCGCATTGGGCTTGAACACTTCTGGAAGATACTTGAGGGCAAAAGAAAGATTGGAAGCAAGCTGGGTGTCACCATGAAGACTGTACTGTAACGCTTTATTTAGGATAGAATTGAGAACCAGTGGATTCAGCAATTCACCAGGTGTTTGTCCAGATCCAAGCTAGGGGTAAAAAAAAAAAAATAATCCTAATTACAGAGTATCAATGAAGAGCTTCGGCTCCTGAACACAGGTGAATTAAAGCTGAATAGTAAGGCGATAACTATCCTGCCTTGCTCCACCCTTCCGACTGGAAGTTTCAACTTCTGCAGTAGGGACGCATAAAGAGCATAAGCGGCAACTTGTGAACTCTGGGTTTTTTTGATACGTTGGACTGCAGTTTGCCGTGGTTCAGGAGCTGCTACACATCCCTACCGCAGGGTTTACAGCCTTCAGTGGGGCTGAAAGCCAGCAACAGGGCTGGCACAAGCTCTCTGACTCCAATCTGATTATCTTTTCAACTCAGCACCCTCAGAGGTCTACTAATAAACCCTTTCATCGAGCCTAAATCCTTAAAGCGTTCCCTAGTTGAGTCTAAAGCACTCTTAGGATTCAGAGAAATGCATTAACTGTCCTACAGCCACAGATCTCCACTGGGAGCCAGCGATATTAACCCAGGCTCTCCCTCCTACCTTGCTGTCTTCCCCACCACCACAGAGGTAAGTCCTGAAAATATTGTCTCATCAGAGGGCCCAGCACTCTCTTCAGCTGCCCTCCCCTCTGCTCTGTGGGATACGTGAGGTAAGAATAGGTATTGTGCAACACAGACCCTTCCACTGGATTTTAGCAAGTGGCAATAGGTTCTTCCAGCCTTGCTGCCACCAGATGGGAGGAGACAGAGCCATAGTGCAGCAGTTTGCACAGGAAGGAGTGAAATACCCTTCGGTGACTGCTTAGGTGTCAACGGTTGAAATTATGATCCTCAATGTGCCTAATCTTTGCACTCTCTCTATTGCTGGGATTAGCAGCAGGAAATACTACTCTCTCCCTTGGGAATTCCTTGGGCATGGGCATCCCTTCAGAGCAAAGACCTTCTTTTCCCTCAGCCCTTTACGATGTTAACAGTTCTTGCTACACGACTTCCCGACACGACACAAAAGAGGAGAACAGCACAAGCCAGGGCACTGATTCACACCATTCCCTCCTCCCCATCCAAATTAACCCAGAGGTGTTAAGCTAAAGCAGACAACCCAAACCCAAGGGTTAAGACAACAAAGCAAATACCTTCTCAAACAGCAGGTCACTGAGCGACTGAGCAAACTCCCCGTCTTCCATTAATAAAAAGTGTCTCAGGGCTTCGAAATGCTTCTCTACGTTCAGTTCCACAAAGTAGTAATCAACTATTGCTTTGTTCACAAGAGAAACACTAAGAATAAAAACATAAGAAAGGTATTATTTTTACAAGCCACTCCTTCCTTACTGTTAAAATTCAGCTGTGGCTACATCTCTGGTACTTAACTCTGATATCCAAGACAGGATCACATTCACATGAATAAAGAAAAAGAAAAAGAGACAAAAACCCCCAAATCTTCATCCAGAATATACCAGAATTAAAACCTACCACTTCAGATAACTGGGTTTTGAACATCACTGGGGAAGTATTTACAACTGGCTACACATAATGATCTTTAGAACATGTTGCTGGGCCTGAAGCAACATTTTCTCAATAGATCTCTGTCTTATCTCTGTCACCTACACAAACAGATTATCAAACACCGGAGAAGAATCCTAATTGGTAAAGCTCTGACACCAGACATTGAGGGCAGGTCTATGCTACAGTCTGCAGTATAGTGTAGGTATTCAAGCGGGCTTTAAATAATTTAACTTGCATACTGGGGATAGGCTACTACTCACTGAGTATGCCATTTATTCCATTTCCTAACGTAAATGGAAATCCTAGCTTACAAGAAAGTAGATTCCAAAACAGGAAGCATTTCAACACACCTGTGAATAACTGCTTTCATGGCAGAAACTAAACTTGTACGTAATGCTGAAACCTTTTATTTAAAATACCATTAGATATGCTGATACAATGGTTCCATATACACGCATTCTCCCTATATATTCTGGCAGTAACAAGAACAGCTTCCATTAAACTTCAGAACAGCTTGAAGCTGGAGTTCCCATAGAAACATAAAATATATCCATATCCACACGCATGAGCTTTCACATAATCAAAAGATTTTTTGTTCTCCTTATCTTTCATCTGCCAAATAAAAACTAGCACAAACATAAATAATGCACCCTTTTTTTAAAAAAGAACAAGGAACCAATGGTGTCAAAACCACTGCTGCCTAATCCACGAGTCTGAGAGCAAACACCTCCCTCCGAGCCCTTGTATTTCAAATAGACCTTCAAATCTTTAACTTACACATCCAAATACAAGTTTACGTTGCTATTGATAATGTAAGTCTGAACTTTTTAATTAGTAATGGACCACCCACTGAACCGTTTCTGGGAGCAAAGAGAAAATTTAAGAGAATGGATCAATGTGCAACTCCTGTCTCGAAAAAGAACTAATAAAAACATGACAGTAAGGGCTGAATTATTGATTCACTATTTCTAATAGGTACTCACTGGGATACAAGTGGAGCAGTGATAGAACGTTTCATCAGCACCGGCAGCGATAAGAGCTCACTCAGCTGTACGGCTGTTTCATCTGTTGCTGACTGTACCATAGGATCCACAGGAAAAGTGTACGATCTTGGTATCACATGATGCAAGAGATGAGAAACTGGTAGTTCTGCTGAATTGTGAAATACATAAACACCGTAAGTCATTATATTTAAGCAATTTGATATTCTGTTTCTATTAAATGCTACAAACCCCTCTGCGTTAGAAAATCATCACGTGTCAAAACGCACTTCTCATCTTTGACCCTAGAAACAAATTGTTTGGCTACTGCAGTTCATAATATTGGTAATTCACTGGGAATTCAGACACTTTTTTTGGCACTTGTTTTTTTTGCTCAACTTTAGCACATCTTCTATTGGTCTACTGTTCCAACAGTTCTACTCACACATTAAGTCATAACTATCTTGGTATTTTTCAATGCAATACTGATCCGATAAGGCTTTCAAATAATCTTGTTCTTTCCTCCACGTATCTTCCTCTCCCTCTTCCTCCTCCTTAGTCTCGGAAGCATTAGCTTCAGAAAACAGAGTTTCTTGGGGCGCAGTATCTTGTGAGATTGCTTTTTCAGGCTCTTCTGCCTAAAACAAAAAAATGGACAAATGTTATGCGAGATGCTGGCTATGCCTACCTACACTTCACGTGTCCTTACAGGTAATAATTGACTACTTGTTCCAACTGAGAATACAAATCTTACTCACTTGTACTTTTTTGACATGTAAACCCAACATGGTATTGCAGTGATCACTAGATTAGGACACAAACTTGTTACCTTGAGCACCAGTGTGTTTAATCCTTCGAAGGGATAGGAAGTCTTCTCGACAACTACTTTGTTTCTTACCTGTAAGCTCTGTGAGGAATCTGGAGAAGGGTCCTTGTTGACCACACCTGCAATTACTGTAATTACAAGTAAATTAAAGACAGCATTTACTTGGACCTGCTTATAAGACTTAGTTCATACTTCAGATGCTCCTGAAGTTCTTCAGAATTTCTCTATAGACTATCACAGAAACAACCATCCCAATAACAGCCCCTCCCCATAGTCCCACCCAGGCAGTTTTATGTGTGTTCTCTACTCGAGATCACACAAGGTCCTGTTTCACAGACTCATAGAATGGTTTGGGTTGGAAGGGACTTTTAAAGGCCATCTAGTCCAGCTCTCCTGCAGGGAACAGAGACAGGGACATCTTTAACTAGATCAGGTTGCTCAGAGCCCCGTCCAACCTGATCTTGAATGTTTCCAGGGATGGGGCTTCTACCACCTCCCTGAACAATGGTTTTGAGGCAATACTGCAGCTCACAAAGTTTCAAACTAAAATTACTTTAATGCTCTGTTTCTTGGATACAGGAAACAAGACTAAGCTCAAATTCTTTCCTCTGAATTCTAAGCGTCCAAAAAGTTACGGATGGAATTAATAGTAAGCACCCATTTTGAACATAAACGTTTCATGAGCCCTTCAATAAATGCTGACTGAATAAACTTAGTTTTATTTTACCTGCTTGTTTCTCTTCCATTATATTTTCTTTTTTGTCATCTTTAATATTAGCATCAGGAAAGACGCTGTCAGATGACTGTGTCTGTAGTAAAGTCTTTTCTTTTACTTGTGATACTTTTGCTTCCTTTCTGCTCCCATCAGCAGGAGATAATTCTTCACTGTAGAGAAGTGTCTGCACTGTGGAGTCACATGAAGGACCTGAAATGGTTTTACGATGAGGTATTGGATCATTTTCTGTAGATGGGGCCCACTTCCCTATTTGGATGCTTGACTGGGACGCATGACCAAATGGGCTCCAATGAGATTTCAAAGGCTCTGTATCTGAAACCAGTTCTCCAATTTTGATGTGTGACTGTGAAGCATGCCCGTGGATGTTCCAACGAGGTCTAGCTGAGACCACCTCTGACACATTTTCACCAATCTTGATACTGGCATCAGATGCATGACCATGGATGTTCCACCGAGGCCTTGTAGGAGCTACATTTGACACATACTCTCCGATCTTAATGTTGGCCTCCGAAGCATGTCCGTGAATGTTCCACCTAGGCCTTGAGGGCTCTACCTCCGAAGTATATTCCCCAATTTTAATATGAGCTTCAGAAACATGCCCGTGAATATTCCATCGGGGTCGGCTAGATTCAACTTCAGAAGTATAGCTGCTGATATTTATATGGGAGTCTGAAGAATGCCCATAAGGATTCAAATGTGGCTGGTGGGTGTCAGCATGAGGTACATATTCGCCCACTCTAAAGCTGGCGTCAGATGCATGTCCATGAATATTCCACCGAGGCCTTCTGTACTCCACATCAAATACACTTTCTCCAACTCTAACATGTCCCTGCCAAGCTGCAGATGGTCTGAGAACTGTATTAAAATCATACTCATTTTGCTGATGCAATGGTGCATTGTCTTCTCCTTCCAGCACTCCTCTTGAGACAGGCTGATTATCACTTACCGGAGAATTCTCAGAAAGATCCGAGTTAATATTTCGGAACGCTTCATCTAGCAAAGATCCTTGTACACTAATGGCAACAGGTTGTCCACCTTGTGGCTTTGATAAGAAATCTTCTATATTCACACTGGATTCAGGCAAGGAATCAGCACTGTGTGGAGGTCTGCATGCTTCCTCTGAACTTTGGAGACTGCCTTCAGACCCTGCTGCTTTAGGCTGAAGATGCAGCTCGCCGTTATGATTTGCTGGCTCTGGCACGGGCAGCGCTTTGTCAGCAGAAGTAGCATGTTCCAGTCCAGACTCAGATTCTTCTCTGCCAAGTGTCTCGTTAGAATGCAGAGGTTTCACAGAAGACACCTAAGAAAGAAATAATTACTACACTGTGTGGCTAGTCTCCTAATCAAGCTACTCATTACGGTGCCACTTTATTACAAGTAAGATTTTTAATTTTCCAGTTGTTCAGATGCACTAGAAATCATGTGGGAACTACTCACCCTGCTGTTACAGTGAACCTGGTGTTTACTGAAATGAAAGGAACCACGAAATTAACTTCATTGTGGGAAAACTGGAACAGCAACCTGGAGTTTATATAAGAAAACTAACTCACCTGTGAATGTGGCTCTTTCACAACAGGGTTTTTATCTAAAGCTGACTGGCACTCTTTATAAGGAATAATATTTAATTTTCTCCTGTAGCTTCCATCTGGAAGTTTTTCAAGCATTTCCTATAAGTGACAAAACCAAAAGTCTTCAAATGGCAAGTACCACATTTGCTAAATTACATTTCTTAAATGTTTTCAGAAGATACCTCAATGCATTTTTGATCTTCTGATAGAAACTTAAGACGGGCTGTTTCCAACTTGTGGCGCTGGATTTTCCATAATGCTCTTTGTTCCCTACGGGCTGCATCATCAGAAAGCCTGCTATAATGGTCAATTAATTCCTGCCTAAATGAAGGTAAAAAATGAAGATAAGTTACAGCTTTTCTCATACTGATTTTCATCTTTCCTTCTAAGGAATAAGAGCTTTTGGCACTTCAGAACTGAGAAGCAATTTTTTAAAAGGAGAAGCCAGAGGCTTCAATCACAGAGAATAAACAGGTGGAGTAAACAAGACACTGTATTCTTAAGTCAATCTGCATTTCTCTAACTGTTCTTAGTTGGTCACTCATCGTCAGTATTTTTAGACAGAATGGAAGAAAGTGAAATACAACTAGATGCACAACAAGAGCAGTTCAAACAATTATCAATCTAACTCCCCTGTTAGGAGTTAGACTGTTATTCCTCCTTTAACTTCTGCTTTGACAAACGTGACCACTTTCGCTGTGGGCTCAGCTTTTAATTTTAAGACATACTTCTGATCATAACAAAAATGAGACTGGGTAGGGTTGGCACAAACCAGAGGGTCCCAGATTTTGGGGCCACTAAATAACAAAATTATAGAATCATAGAATGGTTTGGGTTGGAAGGGACCATGGGCAGAGACATCTCCCACTAGACCAGGTTGCTCAAGGCCTCATCTCACCTGCTCTTGAACACCGCCAGTGATGGTGCATCCGCAGCTTCCCTGGGCAACCTGTTCCAGTGTCTCACCACCCTCAGAGTGAAGAACTTCTAACTTCTCATCTAAATCTACCCTCTTCCAGTTTGTAATTGTTCACAGATAAACAAAAATCCCTACATCCATCTTCTAACAGCAAACATTACCGTTGTAGAGCTATGTCTGGGAACTACTAGTACCATAGGTTTTAATATACAATATTTTTTTCCTGAAGTCTTTAGGATTGTTTTGGACTCCTAAAGCTTTGGGAGACTACTCAGCTATATTTACCTTGCCTTTTTTTCCAGTTCTTCTTCTAAAGCTTTCAGCCTCTTTTCTCTCTCTCTGAGCTCCCGGGCATAGCTGAAATCATCATCGATCTCCTCTTGCTTTATTGCAAGGCGACGCTGCATAAATATTTTTAACACTTGTAAAAGCCACTCTCAATACCAGCTGTAATACAGACATCTGCAAGAAGTTCTTATTTGGACCCCATGAGCTACTCATTCAACTTCAGTACAATAAAACAAGACACCCTTTCCATTATTTGCCTAAGAAGTCGGCCTTTAGCAACACACACAGAAATACCTCTTGGTCTTTTGCGAACTGCTCTTTCAGCTTCTGAAACTGTTCCCGTTTTTTTGCATCCAAAGCCATTCGTTCTGATACTTGTCGATCTGTATTACAATAAAGATACTGTTAGCTTACGTTAACAAACCCACTAGAAAGCACATGAAACACCACCGCAACTTACCAGTAATGGCTTTTAGTACTTTGCTAGCAGTTTCTCGAGCATGAACAATTAATTCTTGTTTGGCTATTTCCATGCGCAAATCCTTAAAAAAAAAAAACACCAAACAAACAAAAATACCCATGGGAATTTTTTCTCTTATTTTAGACTTGAAAAGAACACTGTTGCAAAGAGAGGTGCACACTTTATAATAGTTATTCATCTGTGACTACACTACAGAAATATGAATAAAACAATTAATTACATGAAAAGTCTATAAACTAATGTAGAAAGTTAATACTCCAGACCTTACAACAAATCAAGTCCATCTGATACATGCACTACATGGATGGCACCTGCAACTAGAAGAGCTCTGAAAAAACAACTAGTTGTGCAAATTACAAAAAGAGTTATCTGGTTACTAATTAGCTTCTCACATTTGCTCAGTTAGAATCTAACCATCTCTTCAGTACTTTTCAGTAGGACGACAAACCTGCTGCTGCAAACAACTAAGACGGAAGCTCAAAACTCATTTAACGTATGAAAAAGCCAACAAATGACAGCGCACCACCTATACTTTTAACATCTACATTGTTTGCTTGCTGTGATCGCAATGCAAACGGCAAATGACCAATAAAAAAATTCTGACCGCGAATACAGGTTCTTCCAAAGTTACAACAAAAATGAAAAATTAGTATTTAAAAAACCAACAATAAGGTCTTTCTTCTCTTATCCATTTACCTTTTCCTCCTTGCTCATGGAACTGTACCGGGCAATTCTTTCCATTCGACCTACGTACACTGCACAATCTCGCTCTATTTCTTTGAGCTCCTCAAGCGAGAAAATAACGGAAATCCGGGGAACAGGTATATCAGACCAACATATATAATGCTGAAAAAAATGAGAAATTTCCTTGTAAATACTTTTTTTAAATTGTAAAATGTTAGATTATGAACTCACAATGTATTTTTGTTAACTTAGTATCTTTAAACTAAAAAATAGTAGTGTGAAATGTGTGAAAAATGAAAGGCACTTGCTTGGAAGCCTAAACAATTTCTGCTTTCAATACAAAAGAAAATAAGAAACACACAGCACGTGCATTGGATGTGAAAATTTGTGACGCTGTTAAAAATTTGTATTTCTGCAGTGAGGTGCTCGCAAATCAAGCGGATAATCAGCTCACAAGCATCTGTGAGCAAGTAACTGCCTTTCATCAATCCACTTCCTCCTTACCAGTTTTCAACAAAGGAGCAAAATTGCTAACAACCTAGAAACCTGCTCTAAAGAGACATGATTTTCTCAATGTAATAGGAAGGAATCAAAACAAAACTTACCCGAGGACAGCACAACTTCAGCAAGTTTATGGTTTTCCCACAGATGTATACATCATTAGCAATATGTTTAAGAAAGACAGGGACGCAATCTTCTACTTCTTTGGAAATCAAAACATAACCATGAGTCCAGTAATGTTTATCTACACATCAAACAAAAAGGTTAAAGTTTTTATTTTAATTATTTAACTAATAGCACAAATTATAGAAATTAGAAATGTTCCATAAACATACTGTACCTCTGAAACAAAGATAATCCTCATTCACCTGGATCATAAATTCTCCATAAGCATCTCTGAATACACCGCTATACACCCAATCATAGATAAATCTGACAGAAATAGAAATTGTTGCACATCAGGTCTCTTGCCTTTTCGACTTCATTATAAGCAAACACTAAGTGTATTCTTTAACACATCAAAACACACAAAGCTACAGGCAGGACAAAAACCAGCAACTAAGTGCTGCCACACTGATATTTAAAGATACATACAGATTGTGTCTCTACATTTTTCTTAAAAGAAACCATCTTTATATAGAACATTTCAGTGATAATTAGTTAAGGTGAAAGAACATTTCCTTAATTAAAGCAAACTTTTATTTCTGTATATTTATTCAGTAAGTATATTTCAAAAATCTCTAGAAATCTTTGCAGCAGAGGGAGAGATAAGCAGGATTTATTTTAAACAAGACATACCTTTAGCAGGGAGAAACCAAAAGGGTATAAAACAAAGATGTGCTACCAAGCACTTCTTCCCCAGACCTAGAGACATTTTTCATATACACGCAATAATGAGAACTACTATCCTGGAATCCTTATTCATGCTTGTTCACATTTCCTCTGTGTGAAGCAAAACTTTTGAAGAAATAAAAAAATACAATCCTCTGAAGCTACAGATAAAAAGGCTCAGGACAGCTTGAAGCTGATTTTCTCTTACTAGTTGCAATACTAACACCGTTCCTAGATGTTCGGTCAGCGTAACCAACAGGAAGCATTTATAGCACAGGAACCACTGTTCCATTTTAAGGTTGTAAGTAAAAGGTGAAGAACTTTGAAAGTGTTAGATCTGATGTTCCTATGATTTATTTGAGCAACAACTCCTATTATTTAATTGCTTTCCGGTTAATAAGTGGGTGGGACAACACTTTCTGCAGCTAATGGAGGTCTCCTTCCATGGCAGCCTCGATCGATCATACATGATTGATGGTTTGATAGAGATCTGCAACAAATTAAGGAGTCCACTCTGTAAGTAACACACTAGTGAGCACACTTTCATAATTTTAGGTGCCTTGTGATGCCACAACATCTTGCCCTTGGTATTTCAGAAATCTGACTACCTGCTATAAATCGTAGCGTAGGAGCTGTGAAGGTATTTCAACGAGTCTTCTGGTAAATCTGAAACTAAGTTCCTCTGAAGAACATTTTATGGAGAAGGGAGAAAAAACAGGAAGGGTGGCCATGGGAGGAATCCTAAATTTAGAGCATTTTGACAGATTTCGGTTTTCTCTTCTTTGGTTTTCTAGGGTCATTACATCTGTTAGCTACTTAAAAAAATGTGTGCCTCTTCAGAAGTCTGCAAACTAACAATTTCTAAATCCATGTGCGCCGCTTAATAAAACTGTTGCAATCCAAGGAATTCTACTTCCTGTTGTTAGCTAGTTACATCTACTTAATGAACAACAGATTATTTTATTTTTAATTTTTGCTTACTGAAAAGCCCGCAAGAAAAAGTCAGTGGAAATAAGCATGAACCTTCCCAGTTTGTGTAACACCAAGAGAAACCTGCTGGCGGCCAGTTTCAGGATTTTACTGCAAGTATGAGAAAAAAAGAAAAAGTTTATCCAAGCCTTGTATTCCAGTACAAATTTCCAGGACCAGCAGCAGAATGAGGTCTTATTTATATGTATTTATTTACTAATCTAGTGACACATAAAACCCTTCTGTTGTTACAGAGCTGGAAAAGGAAAGGAGGATACAGCAAAATGAATTAATTTTCCTACGTATTTTGCAGACAGAGCCACATCTTCTATTTCCTCTGAAAACATTAAAAACCATGCTTAAATCAGCAGAGCTACCCAGCAGATCACTAATTCAGAACTGTTCTTAAACACAGTTATGCAGAGAAGAGTTTGGACACACCTTGTGTATGGTTCACAGCTCGTCTTCAACAAAGACAGAAGAACAGGATAATGCTCATTGCTACAGTTGTTGAGAGCCTCTTTGTAGAGATATGAAAGCAATTTAACACCCTAAAAATTTTTAAAATATTAGAATATTAGACAAAAAACTTCACTACAACTTTAATAACAGAAGACTCATAAATACACAGCTTCCCATGTTTCACTAGACACAGAAGACAGGATTCATCTCCCTTCCTCTGGTTATCCGCAGTTAAGACCACTTTATCTGAGGCTAGTTACCTCAAGCTTGCTTTATCAAAGTCACTGGAGGGAAATAGGTATGTTTAGAGTTGGATTCATGTGACCAGCTACAAACACCTCCTCTAAGGCTTATTTTGGGTCCTTCGTTTATTTCAGGAGTTGAAAACACAGGACAAAATTCCACACTTGAAAATATCTGGAGAAAGGAGCATGGCATTCTAATTGGAGTTCCACATCACATCTTTGGTAGCAGAGTGACCAACACTAAATACCTCATGTAAACTCCTACCTAATTTTGAAGAACATTAACACTGTAACCCCGACCCAACATGAAAATATCCAAGCAATTATCACCGTTGGAAATGAAGCACCAGCTCCACCATTGATCCCCAATGCTGTTGTTCCTATGCCACAAAGTTCAGCTAAATACCTAAAAAAAAAAATATTAAAAAATATGTAGTTATTTCAATCAGAACTCTCTGAGATTACAGTGATGAATTTTGCTAAAGCTGAATATGACACAACACCCCTACTGGATCAGCTGACTGATAACAGGGCTAACAAAGACACTGAATCTAAAGACCTTACATGTTCTTCCTAGAATCTTCTGGATAGAAAGAAATCTTTCTGTTAAAATAGAGCAAAAATACTGAAAGACTATGTAAGAATGCCTGTATAATACTGACTCTTTTAGTCTATTGGAAGAAACAGATTGCATTTTTTTCTGCTATGAAAAGCTTGAATATTTAATATTATTCTCTTACCTCAACTGACGACCTAATTTTCTGAAAAGAAAGCTGATTGTTAGAAGACTTAAAGTAGGAGGTGTTGACAAAACGCAGGCTCGGTAATATTGAAGATACTTCCTCAGCCCACTTGTGAATGCCTAGTATCAACAGAAAATATTTTAAGTCTTACTGTTAAAGCTGGTAATACTCTGTCTACGCATCACATCAATTGCACCAGCACGAAAACAAACCTTTTACTAAAATAATTTGCATATGCAGGTAAGAGGCACTTGTACACCTAAATAAGGGGAAAGTAAGGGTCTATGCAACTTCAGACACTGGAATTAGCCCGATGATTCCTCTATACTCTTTACACATCCAACGCATGGAGCCTGTTCCGTGCAAAGTGTAATAATCTTGGTTCAGCTTCTTTCAATTGCCCTTTCAGGAGCTCCTCGTTCTCTAACAGCTATACTATGAACCTAGGGAAATTGATTTCCTTACTTTCATGCCTAAATTGGATACCGGAAAGAAACTCATCTAGAACTTTTTCAAACAAGGCAAGGAGAGAGACCTTCTTATTCAATTTCTATAAACATTGCTGTAAATCAGAAGGAATACATTTCAATAACCAATCCAAACTTAATTCTATGCATTGGAAGAGATGAAATCACCCGATATTACACAGTGTACGTACAGTTCAGCATAATATACAGAGGACAGACAGAGAAAATCTGCACTTAATTTTCAACCGAGAAAGAGTAACTAAAGATACAGAATATAGTATTTCTCTATTTCAATATCTATTTAATTTAAATCCCTAGTTTCAATATCTATTTAACACATATTGTATTAAGAAAGTGATTGTATTTTAATTTTATACATCTTAATGTAGAAACATGTCATGTTTTTAAAACAGCTAAGAATTATATTCTTTTAGTCTTCACCAGAACAACACGACTAAACAGATGACACCCCAGGTAACAAAGAACTTCTACCACGTGCTTTGGTGCCAGCACCCCGGAGCCCTACGCACACGTGAAACACGGTGCCACTGTTCACTGCCAGCCTGGGACGAGTGTTACACTTAAAATGCTTTGCAGCTTCACAGAACGCAGAAATTCCAGCTTTGCACAAAATCAAAGTTACTTTCTCTACCTAATTGTCCCATTAAATCTAGATGGCTTCATACAATGGTTTTACCTGAAACACAAGTCCTTTGCTGTATGAGGAATCTAAAACTGGCTGAAGAGAAAAACGACTCAGTCGCGTGTAGTAGGTTCCATACTCCGCAACTTCCGAGAGGAGGTTGTGCATTGTCTCTGGGGAAGTTCCAGACACATACACCCCCTCCTTGATCACAAATGTCTGAGCAGCCTAAAAGGATACAGGGAGGAAACAAAAGGCAGATTCAAGTATTTCATAGCTGTATTCTGATTTAAAATAGCAAACCTTTACACACAAAAATAACAGCACACAGATTTCCCTTTTAGATACTCTGGTGATTGAGGCTATAGAGCTAGGACACTGTGATAACCAAATTGTAGCAAAATTTCAGGAGTATGAATTGTATTTTCAAATCTACGGAATGAGACTCATTATCTAATTCCTTAAAGACCCTCCAATCTGCAAAATTATTTACACATCTATTTTCAAGTATTCATGAGCCTACTTTCACTTAGAGAACTACAAATACTCTTAGCCTACTGCAATAACATCATTAGTGCAATACAGAAATACTGCTTTGCTGCCATGAGGTCACATTCAACCTTTTAACAGCATCCACAATGGCAAGACCTCAAAAGAAATAAATGTATTGAAGAGGAAACCTCTACAAAGAAAAAAAGGAAAAGACACGGCTAAGAAGCACAGTTAAAAATCTGCCGTACCTGATTGAGTGAAAATGTAGTGGACACCACACCAATGAGGACGTTCAAGACATCCTTCACCAGTTCAGGTTCTTTCATTAGCACAAGCTGGGGGAGCTCAAGTACCGTGTTACTAAACAGTTGCAATTCCCCTTCTCGAAGCTTGTAGAATTTGTCAAAAGCTTCTCGCCCAGCTTCCGTGAGATACGGTTCCTCTCTTTTACCAGGTGGGCTGTTGGAGTAAACACGACATTATAAGGTGACTACATGAAAAGAAGGAAAGAGATCTCCTAAAGAAAAAAAAGGGCATTTCAGAGTTTCACACAGCCAGTACTGACCACAAAAAGATGCTACTAGTAATATAGTACATGTTCAAGGGAATGTGCATCCAGTCAGTGAAACTGCAGCTCAAACTCAGTAAAGAAACAAGTCAATAATTTGAACATCATTTCAGAAACAGAAACCTTGGCAGACAATTATCAGCTTCTTTTGTGGCCTTCCCTGATGCAGTTTACACACGACGAAAATGAGGTCATTACACACCAGATCTCCAGGGTCCACGTAGTACTAATATTCAAGTAAGTTAAAGAGCAATACGCTCAAAACAATGACTTGTATTAACCCATTTTAGCTCTTCCTGGTGAGGATTGTTATCCCCTCCATAAAAAATGTCTCCTTCCAATTATTCCAAAAATTCTGAATTCTAGCAGCATGCATTACACGAAAGCTGTCAGGCGTATGGCCTCTATTTGGCTTTAAGACCCTTACAGCCTAAATGGTAGGAAGAAAAACTGTCTTCTGCTAGGAACAATGCACGAGTGTGTTACAGGGGCTTTGAAAAATCAGCCGGGAACTTCTGAGTTTCTAAGTTCTCAGGCTCAGCGCTGAAAAACACTGTGTAACACTGCAACAGACACATCACTAGGTTATTAATGAAAATTACAAAAAATATCCACAGCAAGCTTTCTCCATGAAGCAGGCACACATCAGGAATGTAAGGAAGGTACCTGCCATACCTGCCCTTTTTTTTCGGTCTTCCATTTTAGGAGAGCTAGGAAGCTTTAATAGGGCTATGTAGAGCCTTCTGTAGGGGCCGCATCTTCTACTCAACAGCCAAATGAACTGCAGGTGCAACTACACCATTAAGAAATCTGTTATACACATTTCTGCTTTGGTTAGAGACAGGGAAAAGGAATACAACACTGCACAAGACTGGCAGACAGGGCTTTAATTATTCCAGCGCTCCCCAACTACCACCTTCTCTTTTGAAACTGAAAATACGGAATCATTTTAGACTGAAATAAATTGTGTAGTGCACCAGAAGTCAGACTAGTTAGAAAAATGTTGCACTTCACAGAAACAGCAAGTGTTTCCATAATCCCTTCAGTTTTTTTGACAAAGATGGTGTTGTTTTATCTCTTCCTAGGAAACTGTTGCAATCTAAGAACTAGTTTGTTGAAACCGGACCACTAGTTTACGCCTTTCTCAACCATTCACACTGTAGATTGAATTACACGAACTAAAGATGTACATTTCACTACATATACCGAGGTCATTTGGAACTGAGATGAAATGCACCTTCATACATTCGCACATGAGGCACAGTAAGTTTGCCAGTAACATCAGACACGTACTACCCAATTCTTTCCCAACATCTTCGTTTGCTGGGTCCATACGTAAGCACCGCATCCCACAGGTCTATGTCTGGAGTCATGCTGGGCTCTGACTGCGAATCAGGAGTCAGATTGGATGCTGACTGGAACCCCTCATCTTCTGACTGGTCTATACTTTGGGGAACCTGTCAGAGAGACTTCAAATGTTACACATGAAAGCGTTTTACTGAAGAAGCATAAGCTAATACAGAAGATGTTCCGCTATCATTCGTGATCAAACGACTCTACATGACTCAACCTGTGCTGTCCACCCTCCACTTACATCTACTTTACGTTGTCCCGGTAAGCACTCTTTTCATTTAATAAGTCTCTACAGATATTAATTCCTCTACATAAAACAACAATCACCATCAAAATCATATACTAAGCTTCTCTGTGTTTAAACTTGAAACTTCCTCCTTTGTTAAGCATACAGTTCTACAAACTGAGAATCTGAGGTCTGGCTATTCCACAACATGTAACACTAATGAAATCATACTGCTTAGTATTTCATTTGAGCAAACGATCTAGATCCTAACTCTTCAAATTTGTAAACACATTGTTAACTGTGACTAACAAAGTTTGTTCCCTGATATTTACTCATCTGCAGAAAACCTGCAGGTGTCCAAACAGTGTATATGGCACATCCTCCACTCCCACTCAACGGGAGCTGCATGTGCAGAACAGCAGATTTTAGTAAAAGGCAATAACACGCACATAAAAAGCAGCACATTCTTCAAGAAACCGTGCATTTCCCAGTCTGATGGAAAGAGCACAGCACTTGCTCGAAAAGGTTCTGCCCGCCCCCAGTTACGACTTACATCCATATGGGCACACGGAGTGGCACAGGGAGGTTCTTTTTTAATGTGTCTGCCTTTAAATTTCAATTAAGACCCTGAGGTAAGGGAACTGCCATATGTTAAGTTGAGGGAACAAAATGAGGATTAAAAGTACAGAAGTATTATAAAAAAAACCCCAAACTACCTAACACAGTAAAAATGGAAGAAAAAAAAACCCCAACCAGGTTATCTAGTACCTCTAGAAGAATAAAATATAGCAAAAATAAACAGAACTGACAGCAAAAACAGAAAAAAGGAATTGCACGCCACTAAAAAAGGAAAAGGACAGTGGGAACTAGGAGGTTCAGTGAAATATAGTAACTGAAAAAAGTGGTTTAAGATACAAGCCAAGAAGAAAGTAGAACAAATTAGGTAATGTAACCTGAACAGCAGAACACACACACTCAGACAGGAGGGTTTACGCAGCCAGGCTGAACAGGAACAAGCAAGCAACAACGCAAAGGAGTTCAATACACAAAGCAGGCAAAAACGCCAGCAAAACATTACCGGGGTGCTGAAGGCACAGATACAGCTGATGGCTTAACTTCATAAAGCCTACGGCCACGGGATGGGTTTTTACACAGCTACAGGACAAGACCCCGGTTCTACTGAAAGCATGCGTACACTGTTAAGCCCAAACCAAATGATACCATACTTTAATGGCAAGTCCAGACAAGTCTGCGTTGTCGGGCACTGGTGGTAAATCCAACTTGATGTCCATATCATACGTACGGCTGTGGACAAGAGCACCAAAGAGCGAGACCCGCGTTTCTTTCTCAAACCTGTCACCAGCAGGATAGCTCTGTGAGAACAACCCTATGGCAGGGAGTCCAGTGCCAGGAGCAGCCTCCATTATCTGAAGCGTCTTTTGAATTGTGTCGTTGAGCTGACACTCTTCGTTTGTTATCAGAGACTGTATATCGGCTTCAAATACACTTACATCATAGTAATCATAACCCTGATATTTGACGTTTCGCCCCACATATTTGTTGTTGAGAAAATAGTCCTTTTTTTGTGGCACAAGCTGAGGAGGACCCGTTCCAGCAAGCTGTACTAAGAGATCCAAGACAGAATTAACTTCAGCAAAGGGTAAGCACTCAGCTGTTTCCAGTTCCTCCACAAGATTCTCCAGTCTATCCGCTTGAGCACCTAGGCCACCAACTCTGAGGTTGAAAGACAGCATCAAAATCTTGTTTTTCACCGGCAGCCTGGACACGTTGGATTGCAGCTGACGAGCCTCGTCTTGAAAAAGGTTTATGAATAGGGCGTTATACGCAACCCTTTTCAGATTTTGCTTCGCCGTCCTCTTGCTGATCTTCCGCCTGCCCAGGTGGACCTTCCATGGCAAACCTGTCAAGTGTGCTTCGCACAAGTCATCGAACAGCTGTGTGATGCTCTCCATTTCAAACCGTCAGGTTACAGCAGTTACGGTCTGGGGCTCCAGTTTCATGCGAAGACCTGAAAATTGTCAGGAAGAGGGAGAAAGGCTGGTAATGCGCAGGAGCCATGGATGAGCAGGCTTTAACTTAGACTGCGACAGCCCAAAACGAGGGAGAAGAAGACTGACCTAGCACATATGTAGGACACCGAGCTGTAACAATAACATCCCTCTGATCCCAAGGAAAGTGCCGGCGGTGCAAGCGTCATTCCAGACGCCTGCTTTTGCTGGGCATACGAGCAGAGAAGACTGTCCCAATCTAACAGAGGAGTCACGTCGGGAGGACTCCAAAGCGCTGCCGCTCCAGCTCTTCTCAACAGACATCCCCCCCACCCCTACTCCCACCTGCGCTGTGCCCTCAGCAGAAGCCGGGGGCCACACGCGAGAAGACGGGGGTGCTGCTGGGGCCAGGCAGCGCAGGCCCAGCCCCTCTCCCGGGGCGGGGGCTCAGCCGAAGGCCGAAGCAGGGCCCCAGCCCTCCCAGCCCCGACACACGCGTGCCGGCCTCCTC
>VZZY01000971.1:158259-178513 GCA_013400335.1 Eurystomus gularis
CCCGCGTCGCTGCCGCGTCACCGGAGCGCCGGCGCAGCGTCACTGCCGCGTCACTGCAGCGCGACGGGCGGGGAGGGGAGAGGGGGCGGCCCCGCGCGTCGCGGGTTGGGCTGGGTTGGGAGGGAGCGCTGAAGGTCCGGGAAAACGCCTTTTCCTTGAAAATGATGCATTTCCAAAAAAAAAAAAAAAAGGGAGAGAGAAGAACAACGAATCTCCACAGTTCTGAAGCTAAAGTTTGGCCATCGCCCAGTTTCCAACTTAAATTTACTTTTCTGCGGAGCCTGAAGTTAACGTTCAATAAATTCCGAACTGAAACGGGACGTTCTTCCGCTTTTGTGAAAATGTTTGGCGTGGCTTTTAGCTTCTCTTAAAACGGATGTTAATTTCAGAATGTTTAAGGATGGGGCATCGCTTCCTATCCAGCATGACCTAGATGGGAATCACTGGGAAGAGTTATTAAAAAAGAAGATGGATTTAGTTACCCAAAATAGGTGAAACTGACCCCAGTACCAACACCAGTATAAACATAATCTGAAGTCTCCGAAATCGAAAGATCTCTTTATTGAAAGTCAGAGTCACAGAAAAATTCTCTTGAAAACAAGCCCAAAATCGTATCAGGAACGTGGCAAAACAAGGCCTACTACGGCTACTGGCTTGGAATGTTTATTTTGAGAATTCTGAGAATTTCAACCTTAGGCCACTACCAAACCTCTGGTTTTCTTTGTTATACAGACAATTTATATTTGATGACCGGGCAGAGTGAAGACCCCTTTATACTGCTTTACTCAGTTATGTATTTGTAATTTTATATGCGCAAAATATTTTTTTCTCTCATGCCCTGTATAGTTCAGAAAATTAAACTTATTCAACATCCCAGCGTGATGTAGGGAATGCACACACTACTGCTGTTCAGCTGCTTTTCTTTCTTCTTAAAACTGACAATTGCTCATTAGAAAAATTGAAATAATAGACTACATTAGGTGAATCCTTTAAATCACATAATAAAATTTCATGAACCTGAAGGAGCTGTTCTTAAGTTCAAACTCCCAGTGAAATGGTGGTGGTGACAGCAGTGCACGCACTATTGTATTATTTTGAATAATATTAAAATGTTTTGGCTACTCTGAGGGGTCATTTCCGATGCCTGTCTTCTGGCCTTCTTTACCCTTCACGCGGTCAAACTGCTGCATACGCCTGACTTTACAACGTCACAGAGGCCCCCGATGCAGTAATGAAGTACAGGAATTGTTTTCCAGTGTCAGACTTGAGTAAGTAGTGCCAATACAGAATTTGCAAGCACAATTCTCTCACTGAAAAGATGAATTTTAAATATTTTAAAACAGGAGACGATTGTGAATGACTCAATCTATACAGAGATTGACCATCTATTTTCCTGATGATTTAAAAGGCAACATGAACATCAACACATTTTCTTGATATTCTGCGGTGTAAAATGATTCTGAAGTGAAGTCAATTTCTGGAAATCCCATCCTTCACTGAAAAGGAAAGAAAAATAGTCACCACAATTCTCAACCCCATAAGAACATTCTTATTGGAACCGGACCACTGCTCCTGGCCATTTCTTCTGAAAGAGAGCAGGGCATTTTCTTTCAGAGAGACGCCCACCCTTATCATTGCTTTTTCTGTGGAAAAGAAGAAGTTATTTGGTAATGTCTCCAGACAAGTAGGCTTGAAAACATTCATACCTGCCCAACCTGATGTCTACACCAATGCAGTACCCGATCCTTGGCTATTTGTGAACATACTTTAAGCATCACTAATCACTGGTAAGTGACTTGTGGACAAGTTGAATGTATACAAATATCACCTGATTTAGGGCTATATTCAGAAAGCACGTTAGCAATCAGAGCCAAAGCACATCTTATTAACCGTTCTTTAAGCACATAATATTTTGATAGTTTCATTTCAAACTTTTGGGAGTTCCAGTATTCAAAGTTTCCAAGAATACAGTTGTTCCGCTATGAAATTTGTAATTCCTGGCTCAAGTGGCAGCTTTAAAAGCATTCAGTTTCATCCTTTTCGCATTAAATCAGTGTGCTCCCTCCCACTGATTTTAATATCCCATTGAGTTACAGGATACAGCTGTATTTTATCATCTTTTCAGAAACTTGTATATATAGTAATAAGAACTAAGGATAAAAATAGACAGCTTACCTGAACACTGAAGCATTTTCCATTCCTGCTGAAACTGGTCTCTTAGTACTTTTATTTTATTTATTTTTTCTTGGGTAGGAGGTACATAAACTCCAAAGTAAGGTGTAGAGGCACCCACTAATGCTCTGGCTATACTTCCCGTTAAATTTATCTCTGTGTCCTATTTAAGAAGAAAAAAAATACTCCTGGGAACCAAACTTTCTCTGTTTCAGTAATAAATTAAATATTTTAAAACAACCTTTTGTAATTAAGTTGCTAGTATCAGCAAGAATGAGCAACGTTCCATTTTCAAGAAAAAAAAAGTGTCAAAATGAAGACTTTTTTCTGAAAAATGTAAATTAAATTTTATCTCTGTAAAACTTGTTTATTTCAAATAGAGAAAGAATCTCAGTTTTCATTTTGTAATTGAGAAGAAATAATGCTGGGTCAAAGGCAGAAAATGCTAAGAGGGAAGGGGAGCATGGAGCTTGTTTACTTCATGAATCATTTACTTCCCATTGGTACAACAGGAATATGTTTTGCTTCATCAAGAAGTTACTTTTTTGGATGCCTGATGACAGTCTGAATCTATGTCATTTGCTCACAAAAATGATACTCTTAAACGACAATAGCATATGAAGATAATTAACAATTCTTTGGAAGACTGTAACTCTACGTTAAGAGATGAAAGTATTTTTTCAATTATTCTAAAAAGCCAAGCACATGCGTTAGAAAATCCCCACACATTACATAATCCTGGTAGGGAGATACCTGCAGAGTAGCAATATAAAAGTATCAATAATTTTTTTGAAGATATATGCCTAACTTCCTCTTTATCGCTGAGTTTACCCTTTAGAATATCAGTAATTCCGTCCATTTCATACTCCTAATTAGCAATGTACAAATATGCTATCTCTGTAGACTGTATATCAATGCACAAATTATTTTAGCTTATTTACATATCAGCACTGTAAATTAAAAGAAATAACATTTGAGAAGACTACAGCATAAAGTATGTCAGAATCCACTTAATAGGCAGCTTAATGAACAGCGTGTCTTTAATGGGCTACTTGCTGAGAAACAGATTAGAGTAAAACTGCATATGTGAACAATTACTCATTTTCTCATTAAAGAAGGCACAAAAGCAATCAGAAGTTACTGTTTCATGGAACACACAGAGAAACTGTGCTACTCACAGCCACAGGATGCCACAGAAACCAAGAGCGTTAAAGTGGAGTCCTTTAAGAGACAAATTCATAACAGATAACGCTCACTGGCACTTAGCACACACTGCTCTGGATACAGCCTCCGACTACCTACATTTAGAAGTCCTTAATGTGGTAGTGTATAGAAGCACTAAACCAGGGAGAGATCCACATATGCTTTATTTCCCCTCCCATGTTCTCTATCAGAAACACAACGCTGGGGTAGATTGCTGAAGTGCTGGGGCCTGAGTTGTGGGCCCCAAGCTGGAGTTGACCTGTGGATGAGTCACAACCTAGCAGAATGTTTTTTCTATTGGCTTCATGTTCCAGAGGCAGAACCTGGCCCACCTGTGTCTCTGCCCTCACCCCAGTGGTCATGTTGGGGTGGTGGGTGAGGCCAGGGCTACTTTAACCAGGATCTGATCAGTTGGAGGAACTTCCTCCAACTGTTGGGGTGGCTTCTGTTGGGGTTGGTTGCATCTTGCTGAGCTCTCAGTGGTGTCCTTCCATGTGAAGGGCCACTGAGGGAGCCATCTCTGTCCGCTGTGTCCAGCAGGTGATGCTGGCACCACAGTGGGCAGCGAAGGAGCTGGGCCCACAGGAACCTATGGCAGGACTGTCTGAAAGAAGACTTCTGAGGGGATGTTGCTGAGTTTAGTGTCGGCCTTTGTGATCAGGCAACTGATGGCAGCATAAAATGATGATGGCTGAACCGGCACAACAATTGCTCCTCAGTTATGTATTACGGTGATTAAGTTCCCTTAAAGGATATGTGCCATTTTGATTTACTTTCTGCATGACGAAAGTCACGTGTGATAAAGTACAGTACGGGGGAGAGAAGGAGAGGAAATTTAGCGTTTCATGATAAACAGGGCAACGGGCTGTTTTCAATCACATTTGATGGAAAGAAAGAAGCCATATAATTAACAGACAAGTGTCTCTTTTCCAGAGACATCTCCAAGCTGTGAATCCCAGGTGGAAAAGGAAGTTAATCCCCGAACCATAGTAAACTGTTTATCTATGGAGCGTAGACAGAACTGTGGGCTTGCACTCACACCTCAGCTTCTCCATCATGCAGGCTGCCTACAGCTCAGTATGCATCCGTGTCTTGCCTTGTTCCCAGATCAGAGAGAAACTGGGACTATTTGTGTTGTGAACTCGTGGGTACCAAAGACAGTGCAGATACGGCCAATATTTTCTCCTGGGCAGCTTGGAGCAGTTCATGCTGCTGACTGAGTTCTGTCCTAGGCACTCGGAATGAAGCACCACCTCTGAGTGAAGTGCCACGGCTTGGCACTGCTTCTTACCTCAATCACCGCTAAAATTCGAGACTCAGCCAATCCTTGTAGCAAAGCGAAAAGCAGAGAAATCCCACTTATTCCAAGGCTCCTGTTTGGTCCAACAGCTATTATTGTCAAGTTAGGTTGGTAACTATATGCTACAGGAAGAATGAATCCAAGTACAGCAGAGAAGAAGTCATTTCCTTCAGCACCCTTTAACAAGAATGAGGAACTGTTTAGCACAAATGTAAAGCCCCAAATTCCCAGATATAAAACTACAAAACAAAACTGTAAGGTGAGTCTCAAAAGACTTTTGATTGACCTAGGAAATGGGATACTGATCCATTTTCACAGCATTTTTTATATTAAGCATGCAGATTATTAATCTTTTCCTTCGTATCTTTGTACCATAACTCTGCCTTCTTGAAGATGAACTACAGTAACCACTGAAGGTTTCCTTAAACCTATGCACCCTGACATACCCCAAAGATCTGAAGGAGCAGTACCCTGGCAATGGCAAGAAAACGAAATATTTTCAAAGGTCCAAACTGCAGTGAGAGGTGTAACTCTCAGTGTCATTTTATGAATTTATAAATATAATATATTATTTCTGTTAAAAAAGCTTTTATCCTGTGTTGTTTCCAGAAAGTGAATATTACCTCTTTCCAGTTAAGAGAAATATAGTCTTTGGAGCTGATCTTTCCAGACTGTTCTTTCTCACAAATATGTATCATGAGTATTTTTCTGTAAATAAAAAAATACGTCTGAGTATTTAACCAACAACTTCCAATAAGATAAGAAGTTCTTTCATCATTCTTTAAATAATATAACACAGGAGAAAATAATTTGCATTACCACATGCCATAATGTAAACATCAATTAAAACTGAAATCCTTTTTAAAGTATTTTTAAAAATAGAGTATGAAAGACTATGAGCAATTTACTTGTAAGAAAGAGGGGATGTGACAAAGAAAGTTATAGGTAAGTAAAGATAACTTTCAATAAGGAACTCAGCATCAGCTGCAGTTATGGGGGGTACACGCTATATAATTAATAATTGCCTTATTACTTTATATTGTCAATATTCCATTTTCAGTAACAGTCTACATTTCAATTAATATAGAAGGATTATACTTCAGAACTACCACTAAACTCCTAAAGTGGCACTTAGAGACAGTACTTTGTCTTTAGAGATGTATTTGAGGATGTTTTGTGTCTAGAGCTAAACTTAATGAACACCAGCTCATGACTGATTCTTTAGCACAGATTTCATCATACATATGGGCACTTAGCAACATTTATAAAGCCTTCGGGATTTGACTCCCTGGAGTAAAGAGAAACCTCACCCATCTTCCGTGTTTGGTATGATTTGCAGGTCTCCAACAAATATACAAAGCACTCTGCAGAAAACAAAGAGGCATATGCACATGTTTACAAGTAATTTTTTTTTCAATTAATGCAGTTTATTTAAAGAGTTTGCATGTAGATTAGATGCTCCATTAGAAGTATAAATAAATTTATGACAGCTCAAATGAATTCCTTTTCTCCTACCAAATACTGGGGAGAAAAAACAAAACCAAACAAAGATCCTCAGGTCAAAAGCAACTGAAATTGGACAAAGAAAACATAGGCTAGCACAGCAGCCATTGTTACAAATGCTTTGCCTTTGGTAAGGCAAAAGGTTTTTGCTGGCATAAACAATATAGTCTGTGCTACATATTGAAAATGCTAAGAGTATGGAGATGCTATTTGTTTTTAAATTAGAGTTTCAAAGGCAGTTTGTCGTATTTCACAAACCCTTATCTTATTTTTCACATTTTGTCAAAGGGCCCCAAATGCAAAAGATACAAATTCACCTTTGAAATCCAAAACGAACGGAATGTCTTAGCGCAACAGCAACAGCAACAGCAGCTGTGTGTGATTCTGCAATCCCACTGCATACCTGCAAAATGTGGTTTTCATTCAGAAGTAGTTGATGCTGCACAAGATCACATCAGTTCTTCTTTGTAACAACTGTATTTTTACTGGTTTACGTGTGTCATTCAAACAAAGCTACAGCTGTATGAAAGGCATGTTAACGAACTATTATGGTAGGGTTAAGAAAAATGTTACTTTTTTCTACAGAAAGGCCATGTGTGATTATTACGCCAAGAGCTGTTCTATTACTTTGAAAGTATGGTGCTATACTGAAAGGCAACTGTAAAAACAGCTTTTGAAGGGCAAGGTCATCTTTACCAGTTCTCTCCATCGTCTACAGATTGGACACACTCAGTGTGCCCGTAGGCAAACTGCACCAGAAAAATGCACTATATGAAAAGGAGGCTGTCCCTGAATTCTAGTTCTAACTCTTCCATTAACCTAGGCAAGCTACTCCTTTCTGGAAAATACAAGGCCAGTATTACTCAGCCAACCTTTCAGTGTTCGTTTGTGTTGTGTAGTGCTTTGAACACTACGTGAAAGCTAAGCAAGAACATAATACGTACTCCCCTTTGTATTTGTCAACATATAAAGCTCAGCTTAGCATCTGCAACTCATGAAAGGGTGCTCTTTCTTTTTGTCAGGTACCTTTTTTTTTTCTAATCTATTTATAGGCTCTTTGAGAGGTACGTAGAGTCTATAATGTTAAAAATTTGTCCCTGAGATCTCTCTACATCATTTCCAACAGCAAGAAGATGGCTTACAAGAATGAGGCCATTCTGGCAGTTATTCTTCCCCCCAGGCCTGGTACTTTAAAGAGAGCTTTTCATTCAAAGGGAGAGACAGGTTTATTACAATGTAATATTCTTGACTTGTTTGCAGTTTTTCCTCTTTGCTTTTCAAGTTTTTATACAGAAATATGAACATGCAACCTCTAAGCCTAACTTCTTTCATTCCTGATCCTGCAAGAATCAAAACGCTGAATTAGAATTACTCTATTGAGAATCACAGCATACAGCTCCACTAAAGGGGGAGGTGTGCATGGTGTGCACGGGCACATGTAAATCAAAATTTACTCTGAGTAAACTGTTGCACAAATAATAGTAAGTGGGTGCAGCTGCATATAGGATGCCAACTTGGAATGAAGGGTAAAGCAGCAGTAAACTCACCTAAAGACAGAAGGCAAAACTCTGTGCACTGAGCAGGAAAATTTTTGACATTTATTGTTCAGATTTCCTGCTACTGCTCACTGGTACTTGATACACCAACTTCTGTTCCCCTCACTCAACTGGAAGAGTGAATGCCTGGCTCACCTGTATGTCTGAGAGCAATGAGAAGGTTCCTACTGACTCACATGTTGTTACTGCAGAAAAGCAGGACAATGTCTTCTGCAAAGATCATTAGAAAGTTGTCTTGGGTTAACAGCTATCCCTAAATAGTTGTTTTCTCATCTTGCATACTCACTCTCTAGCTAAGCACGTTGTAGCTGAGATTAGTGGGGTCATGAACTACACAGTAACTACTGTCTGGACCACAATATACTAGAAGCAGAAATCAGAGGAATCCATCCCTCCCGCCACCTCCCAAGATCAAAGCAGTTTGTTATTACCTCCTTCTTAAGTATTTTATCTAGGATGGCCAACATACTGCCTAGAGAGAGCAAAGTTTTGTCCTCTTTCACAAGGTCTGCATAAAAGCCACTGTAAAATAAATTACATGAAGAAAAAAAATAGGTTTGAGGCAATGATACTTTTGAAGAGGACACTGATACAGTACTTTGCAATTAGTATTGGCAGAGTACTTGTTTTATAGGTGCTACACATTGATTCTCAAAAACCCAGCTCTAGCACGAAGATGACAACACTGTTGCCTGACAGCCTGGAGCTCTCTAAACCTGTCTCCCTTCTGCACTGGAAAGAAAACAAAAACGTCTGACAACATTCAGGAAACAGAGTTCTGTCAAAATTAGACAAAGACAAAAAGTTGAGTTTCTCAAATTAGACCAGTTTGGTATTTTTTCAGCTGAAAGCAAACAGAGAGCTTTAAGCCACCTTATTAGCAAAACTCCTTCTAAATGAATACATTTGCACTAACTCATCTATCTCCATTGAAATAATTCTTTCTAAAAGTATTCCAATTAATTCTTTCAAGGCTATGAGTGATAACCAACACCAACTTCTTAATTTTTCAAAGGCAGAAACTCTGGCTGTAACTGAGTAGACTAAGGCCAAAAAGATGACCACTGCAGAGACAGAGCTAGATGACAGCGTGTACAGAGACCTCTCATCCTCATAGTTATGCTGAGGATCAAACAGATAGGACCAACCTGACAAGAGCTTTCGTTTCAGTTTTGCCCATTTCCTTCACCAAATGAACAGGTACAGGGAGCAAATGTGCTGAAACTTGAGAGTCAGCTGTTGTTGCTGTTCTGATAGGAGGCACTGGAAATAGAATATTTTTCATGTGCTGTTCCAAAAACCTTTCTACTTTGACAGTTTCATTGTTGTTAGTTATCGTAGATTCATGTTCTATGGAGGGATTTGGATTATTAATAAATAGCAGGTGCGATTTGGTACTTAGATTTTGTAAAAATGATGTGTCTAGAGGAAGTAAAAACAAACAAACACAACAAGGTGGAGTTTCACAAGTATCCATTCCTGAGCAGTGTGTTAATTTTTGGTTACTTTTATTTACTAAACAGAGTACTTTTGTATTCATAGTATGCAGATTTATCTTCATGCACCACCTACAAAGTTTCCTGCCGCAGATGTTATTTTTCAGTGCTGCTACATTTGTTTTAATCTAGCGAAAGGTTGTAAGTGATAATAAATTTTATGCCTGTATTTTTGACACAGAAAACAGCATCCTCAAACAAAGATATCAAAGTGCTACTTTTTGGCATGGCGTTTGCCAGCTTCAGAAGTTCTTTTCAGACCAGCTAACGGCAAGGCCTTGAATGAAGCCTCACACTACTTCATCAGTCACTTGATGAATACGTGGTAGTTAATTTTATTTTAATCCACTGGTATTAATCTTAATAATTTTGAATTTCTGTATGAATCCATCTACCAATCCCATTTGCGTGAAGAAAGAGAAATTACCTTCATACATCAACCATTTCCAGTAGGGTTTATGTGCTGCTCTCACATTTTGAATAGATTCAATAGCACTACAAAAGAAACAGGATTAATGGTGTCAGAACTAATGAAAATACAGGAAACATAACCTTACCTTAGTGAAAAAGCAAAATCAAAATATCCAACTGAAAATGAACAAGCTCTGGTCTCTTTCAACAGAAAGATAAAGAGAATGAGAGTCAACGGGCAGGTTGCTTGGAAAGATTGATGAGTCAAAAAAGAAAAGTGAAGAACACATGTGGTATGTACACGTTTACACACACTGGGTGAAATCCCAGCCCTGGTGCTGGGGGAAGCACACCTGTCCTGACTTAAGACTATCTGTTCAGGCTTCAGATTTACTATCTGTAAATCACATTCCTTGCTATTCTTTGTGTTGAAATCTCTCTATCACTGGTACATGCAGCACACCAGGCAAATGGTCGTCTTACATTAGCTATCATACCAACATAATTCAGGTCATGTTAAATTCAGGACAAACTCTGTGTGCTTGGAGATCATTTGTAAGGTGCTCAGAAGCTAGAATAATAAAATAGATAAATATGTAATCAACTCTCTATAAGCTAGGATGATAGCAGCCTGAGATACTACAGATGGTAGAGAAGAAAAAGAGGTGATACAGGGGCTATAGGACATGCTGTGAGCAAAATAACCAGCATTGCTGCATCAGAGTTTACCAAACCCAACTCTGCCCACAGCCTGCATATATCTACACCATCTTCCCTGACTGGTCTGAGCTGAGTTGTAACTAACACAGCCAGCCAGTAGGTGATGCCACCAAAATGCATGAGGACCATTACTGAAGGACAACTATTGAGGTGGGAGAGAGACAGAGGATGGAACATGGAGACCTGGAGGAGATGGTACAGACGGGTAGAGAGAAAGATGCTGTTTAGCTGTGGGACTGATGCAGGGCCAAGGTTCAGAATGCTTTACTAGGTCAGATGTGATCACCACCATGCAACCACAATCTTAATGTCTTCAAAAAGAAGTCAGACCCAAAGTTTAATGAGCAGCTTAGACAGCTCCACACAGTCGAGTGCTTTCACACCCCACGTCTCAATGCTCCAAATTCCAGAAACATAAGGAGTCATTGAGACTAGCTCTTCACAGCATCACCTCTCACCAGCAAGAAAAGTGTTAGCTCCAGCTATCGCCGTGCTACAGCAACCCCAGTGGCTCTGGTGCCTCAAGAGCCAATCCTTGCAATTACATACTTCCCCAAATACCGGCTATCATTAACTGGCATTGCCTTGATTACAGCTGGATTGTCTCAGCCTTGAGTGAGATGGATCTCTACAGGATAACAAGTCCCAAGGAAAAACAGCAAAAAATCATAAGCCATTAAATCATTGCAACTTGA
The DNA here is from genome assembly GCA_013400335.1 of Eurystomus gularis. NCBI lineage: Eukaryota > Metazoa > Chordata > Aves > Coraciiformes > Coraciidae > Eurystomus > Eurystomus gularis. The sequence goes on from VZZY01000971.1 coordinate 169,316, forward strand.
AATAATTTCAAAAACAAAAGTATACAGAACTGTACCTTGGGTGACTTTTTGAAAAGCAGGTTATCCAGAGCAGAAGATAATATATTATAAAGCATCATATTAAAACCTTGCTTCAGCAAAAGGTTCAAAGCATGCATGTCTTCAGCCTCTTTGATAAATACCTGAGTTGTTCTAAAATTCTTCATATGCTTACCTGAGGCAAGGTGCCATTTCTCCAGTTATTTGAGGTATAGGGTCTCCAAGCAAAGTTTTTACAGTCATGCAGATTGATTCAGATAATGACTTTAAGTGGTAACCACCCTAGAAAAAAGGTTTTTGTGTTATCTAAGGAACAAGTAACATCTATCTGAGTATCATCAAGGAAAATAAATTAAACTTTTGAAATATATGTATGACTTTACAGAAACAGAAGACAATATGCAAGTACATGTGAGTCCATGGTTTTCAGTATGAAAACAGTGAGATAGAGGCTACTTGCTGGAATTCCCTGGCATCCCATAATTCCATTCACTTCGTCATGGTTCAGTTTGTTTCAGAAATCAGTCATGACTTTGCCATGACAACCCTGGAAACACAACCTCCATTCCTACCCGTGATACGCCATCTTTCTCATGGAATATTCCTTAGAAGGCAAATACTATCACTGTCTTCTCACATGTCTGTACAAGGGAAATCTCCTCCAGCCTGACATTTTTGAGATGTGGTTGTCCTAACAGTTTGGCAGAATTTGGAGAACTGCAGATAAGATGTAAGACTGCTAGACTGAAGACGACAGACTGCTTCCTGCACACCACCTGTGGAGCAGTCACATCATCTGTATTAGGAGGGGATGCTTATTTGAGCTTCAGCTAGTAGACAGAAATATCTGCAATAGCCTGCTGGAGAGAAGGATGATGGAAGAAAGGTCATGCAAAAGAGAGGTCAAGTGAATCAGTTCATAAACAGTTCACTCTTGGAGGCCTTGTTGGCAGTAATGTTTCCACACGCTTATTTACCTGAAAAGCCACCATTTTTCTAACATGCAGCAGAAAAAGGGAGTTGAAATCTAGATTTCAAAAGGAGGAAACATTTTTAATTGTGGGTTGTTTGGGTTTTTTTTAATAAAGGTCTGAAAAAAAGAGCATGCATAGAGGCTTTTAATAAAAAAAGGGGGAATTCACTTCATAATGGAGCCCTTACTAAGAATATATTTAGGTTCAAGGTTCTAAAACTCTCCTGGAGTAAAAAACGCTTGCTAAAAAACATTTGTAGTGCAGCTTATTCACTAAATACATTTTAATGAGTTTGGGACTGTCCAGAGCAGCAGACTAGTCAACTGTTCACAAGAACTGAACATATCTGTGGAAGATACATTTTTTTTTGAACAATCATAGAATCGTTCTGGTCAGATGAGACCTTCAAGATCATCAAATCCAAATGCTAACCCAGTGCTGCCAGGTCACCACTAAACGATGTCCCTAAAATGAGCATATGCTCCTCTGCTTCAAAATTTTAAGTTAAAAAAACCCCAACTTCTTAAGACATACATTTATTTTAATGTATAAGAGCACTGTTGAATCACAGCTATTTTTGCATTCTGGATTCTTAAAAGAAAGAACAAAATAATTTATTCTTTTTATAAGAAGTTTCACTTCCTAGCTTCTAGCTTGCCCTGTATGGCTCCAAAACAAAGACCCTCCCCCTGGGAGCACATTTCCAAAGCCTTTACCTCTAGGACGACACACAGCTTTCCATTAGCTAACTGCTTCAGGAAATGGGTGAGGTGGGCAAAAACCTCAGGAGTTGCATTCATCTGACCCTAAATCAAAGAAAAAAATCAAAAGGTAAAACCCCAAATCAAGAACATTGGTAAAAAAAACCCCAAACCTATATAATGTGAAATACACGAGTCTGAGTTGGAATACTGGAACTCCTGCCTCTCATTGTATCTAACAAAATGCTGAACCCACTGCTTTAAAGGAAGGTGCAAAAAAACACCATGGTAATTGTATCAATGGGATCATATCTTTACACGTCTCCTTGTAGTATTGAATGAGCTGGGAGTCAGCTTAAAGACTCAAACAGGTATTTTTAGCTTGGTCAAAGTGAATCTGACGTAGCAATCACAGGATATTTAAGAGGTAGGAATATTTTGCAAAGATTCATGACTGAAAACACCAAAGGGCACAGGTTACTTACTTCAGGGTCTCCAATTCCAGAATCATATCCAGAGGAGACAATAACCAGTTCTGGACCAAACTGTTATAAAACAGAGAGAGTTGTAGCACATTCTTACGTCCTATTTTCAATTTTGTACTGGATTTCAACTGTACCATGTTCAGCTGTTATTTCAGCTAGAATATGAACACAAATAAAGACTTTTCTTGAATAAAAACTAAGATTACCCTTTTACACTATTTTCATTTCTGCTGGAGAAGCTGCAGATCATTATATTGATTATTTAAAGCTAACATTCCATAAATATCATTCAGTTGATCAGGATATCAGTCAAACTAGCAGAAATAATGTGTTAACTGTGCTACTGGCATTTACTGCATTTCTACAAAATATTCAACAGTACCTGCTTAAGTAGTACTTAGGAAATAGCCTTTGGTTTTGCTATTCAAATAGCAGAGCAGTAAAAAATTACCTCAAAAGCCATTGGAAGCAACACGTGGAAAAATGCAGCAAGATAATCTGAATTTCCCATCCCAACCTGCAAAATGAGAGAAATGTAGGTCATATTTTCCTGTTGGAATAACAAATTTTCTAAGGTTCTTCAAGGTTTTAGGGAAAGACAGTATCAAAAGTTAGAGCAACCTTATGAGGTCAAGTAAAACAAACTCCATTTGAGCAGGGCATAAATATCCACCACTAATTATTACATCTTAATAATGACTTAATAATAATTAAGTCTTATATATGAGCTTCAGTTCTCTGCTGAACAAGGAGGGATGTAATCACCTCCAGAAACACTTCCCAATTTGATGGCCAGGCAAGACATCCAAGAAAAAACAAGTATGTGTAGGTTTTTATCTCCTTTTTTTTGGTAAACATTATCACGTTCCAAGTCATATTTTTCAGCAGACATTCCACTGAAGGAGGTACACTGTGCTAAGGCACCTGCCAAGGCAGCAAAGCAGTGCACTTCTTGAAAGCATTATGTGAAGCATGAGATGCAAAGCTATCGCACTTGCTTTGTTGTGCTGTAAACAACATTTACCTTATTCCAAGGCAAATTTACGTTAAAACCTTTTCCTTCTCCCAGACCCACAGCATCATAATCAGATTCTTTGAGTGATGGCCAGAATTCCTGATGTTCATAGCGATGCCAGGAAAAATACAAAACACTGAAAGATACAAAAACCAAATCCAACTCGATAAAAAGATTCTGGAAAAAACTTTATATTGTTAACCTGGTGACTGTACTGACTGAAAGCAAGAAAATAGAATTGTTCTGTCTCCTTAGTTCTCTTAATGGACTTTGACTATGGAACTTGGTACAGTAGGTCTGATGCCAAAATTAAACTAAAAATTAACGTGCTAAAAATTTCCTGTATGCATGCACTCCATTCAGATCAATGTCAGGGCATTTTCAGAAGAGCAGACTTGTTTCTAGAACCTACTTCTGTGGCTTTTCCAGAAACTATAGAAAGTTCATGTATTTTATCCAACTACTACTTGAGTTCTTTAACTGAGAGCGTCATGAATACAGAGACTAGATGTACTACCTGAATACTGGCACAAGAGGTCTTACTACTGGCAAACCAAGGTAAGCATATTGCTCATTTTGTGTTTGTTATTCTTTAAACTAGAACAGATTTATGTATTTCTTTTTCTTGTTAGGTATTTCCCTCTATTTTATAACAAGTCAAAACTAACAGATTGACTAAAACAGCAAGGAGACTGTTTTGTAAGATTCTAGTTTTAAAGATTTAAGAAATCTTATTCTCTATTGAGGCAACCAATCTTTAACTAGATAACATGAAATAAATAAATAAATGAATATCCTTCAAACCTTGGATCGTCTTCAAATATATATTGAGTTCCTTGCCCATGGTGCACATCCCAGTCAACAATTAGGATTCTGCATAAATCAGTAAAATAAAACATTCAGTGGAAGAACCACTTGATCTAAAAGACGTACATGTTAACAATCTTTTTCTGACCCAAAAGGTACATGACACCCAGAAAGCTCTAGACAGTAATCCAAACCAGTAGAATGTCAAACTTATCTAAATGGCATACTTGGGTATGAAAAACTTCTCTAGAGTCAAGCAAGCACTTACCTCTGTAGACCATATTTCAGTTTTGCATATTTGGCTGCAATAGCAACATTGTTGAACAAACAGAACCCGTTAGCTGCATTTCTCTGGCTGTGGTGGCCTGGAGGTCTAAAACAAAGTTTATATGATTACTCACAACAAAACAAATTTTGGTTAGAAGTGAAAGCTTTCTCACGTATTTTCTTACCTTACTAATGCTATTCCATTGCGCACTTTCCCTGACATCACAGCATCCATCAGCTGCAAAGTTGCTCCTACTGCTAGCCTGGCACAGTGGTAAGTGTTCTGAAAAAGAGAAACTCATAGCTGTCATCGATCACTCACCAGCTTGTTTTAAGCTAATCACACGCAGTGTGCTTCTGCACCCCAACCGCAAATTGTCTTGGCATAATTCTACCCTACTGAGGTTCTGTGCAGATAACTGAAAACCGAATTTTACAACATAGAGTCCAAAGCACCTTCTACTAGGTTCACCTGTGATGGACATATCCTTCATAAGGATGTTCTCTCTGGAGCAGTTAAGAAACAGGAGATAGACATACTGAACTGACTAGCGGGATAACATGGCGTCTTGGAAGATAAGGAATGAAAACTTCCAGAAACAAAACACAAAAACCTTCAAGCTCCACTACCTGGCACAACGTTTAAGAGCAACTGTTACCAAAATGTAATCTGCAGGTCACTAATGGCCTACAGTGACATTAAGTGACAAGAATACAACTAGGATTTGAGTAGTGTGCTATACCTGCAAGATACAGTTACAGAATAGACGACAGGACACTTAACCTGTTTAAATTACAGCATTGTACTAAACTTGAAACAGGTAACAATAACATCACCAATAAATGCAAGTCTACTTAAGTAGCAAAAAATGTATTGCCAATTTTCCCCTACTTAGAAAGTACCACTCAGACGCAGTAACACAAATACGTGTGTCTCCCACCAGAGGAAGCAGTTTAACTTACACACCGGATGAAAGAAAAAAGCATCGTAATTTCCAGAGACTCTTTTCAATTCCTCTTCATTCATTGTCTGGGTGCTTTTTGCCACTTCCAAGTGTTCTGAACTGCAGAGGAGAGAGAGATTAACACAACACTTAACTAAGCCATTAGAAAGGGTGGGGTTTTTTTAAAGTCCAACACATAATGAAAAGTAATACAATGTGTATATTAAAAGGGGCTTTCTGTAAGACGTCAGCAGTCCAGCAGATACCCTGGCATGTTAGATGCAGGACATAGTGAAAAAATAAGGAGCGCTACGAAAGCAAGGGTTCTTGGATGTCTTAAGAATATGACATTCTTCTCTCTTTTCCAGTGGTAAGGAGAATTAGTCTTGCTTTCAAAAAAAACCCCTCTTTGTTCATCATGCGGCAGTCTATTTTGCAATCCACACTATATACAGATACCATCCCAACAAGAACTAACTAGGATTACCGATCGTCAGAGCGTGAAATTATAATGCTGAGAATGTGCATCCAGTCCTCCCTTGTTTTATGGAAAACAAGTATTTGAATGAATCCATTACCAGGTGTGCACCAGCTCTCTCTTTTCACTAGTTCAAGAGGGCAGTAAGTACTAAGGCGCTAGCATCAACGTTCCCTCAGTGCTGTCACTGCTCCCCTGCCCTGTGTAGCAAGATGTAAATGGAGGCTGATGGCATCTACTCTCCCATCTGTGTCCTAATCCAGGATACAATAACTGTACACGCATTCCTCTAGGTGGACAATCCCAAAGCAACCAGGATTTCACAACAAAATGAAACATGCTAGTGCTGCCTAATGGAAATAAAGCTAAATAGTGGCTTCAAATTGAGGCTTTAACAGCAATAAAACCATAATGAACCTGAATGACTGTATAATAGCTAGTTTAGCTTCAGCAGCAGCCTCGTAACTAACTGTGAACACAAAACATTTTTGTAGAAGTTATAAATTTGTTTCAGTCTAAAAGTGTTTTAGAAAGGAAAGAGCTCTATTATCTCTATCTTACCTATGGAAACCAAGACAAGACTTGGTTATTTGTTCCCAGTCATCTACCAAGAGCAACTCAATTGAAAATACCGATCAAGCCTCTTCCGCCCCCAATCAGCAACACATTTACTATGAAAATTATATTGGCACACAGCACTAGTTGCATTCCAACAAATAAGTAAGTTCTTAGAAAAATACTGTTCTGCAATCTGAAAATGTAAGCATGGCTTGGGATCAAGCTACAGTCCTTGCCACAAGTGCCAAGGCCCTGGGTACATCCCTTCCCTCCTGGTGTTTGGCTGCTGGGTTTGGAAGCAGCAGAGATGGTACAGCTCATCACCCTGAAAGAGAGAGCTAGAAGTAGCCTCAGCAGAGGCTCCCACCAAACAGCTCCGCTAACAAGTCTCTACAGTCGCTCTCCTGCCCCTGGCACTTGCTTTTAAGATAAGCTCTGATCCTTGGCTACGCTGCAGCTGTGTTGCATAGCCATGTCTGTGTTGGGCCGTGAGCCCTGCTAACATGGGCCTTGACCTGTGGACTGACACTCCAGCTTGACCTCTGATCTGCTATGTCACTATGGCCTGGCTGGGCGATCCAACCTCATGGCTGAATCTGGCTGATGACCATCACTGGACCTGTGCTGCGGGCTCTTTCCCTTGCCCATGAAGCCACTCCTCTGGCTGCTCTGTCATCATGCTCTGCTCCCAATTCCCCCTGCCCTTCAGAGACGCTGCCCCTTCCACTCCCTGACAAAGGCAAGTGAGCGCAACAAGCAACACTCAGAATCATCTGCAGTGGCTGCAGAATCAGCACATGGAGGTGACAAGTGGCAGAGCAAACTTCACTGCCATGACTTCAGGACAGGCAGGCTGCTGTCCCTCCTAATCTCCCCCCTCAGATTTAGCTGCAAAGTTTTTCTGTTTTGTTCACTCTCTCTCTAGGACGCTTGGGAGAAAGACGAGATTATCTTGCTAAAGAAATACTCATTTTTCTACACTTTTTGAAGTCTGGCCCCAATTTTTATTAGTGTTTTACTTTTAATCCTATGTATAAATCCACATTCATTGTTTAAGAACCCAAATAGTGAGAACGGGGATTTAGTGGAATAGCAGACTTGTACTTCGGCACCTATACCATACTCAACATTATTCCTCTAACTTTAAGTGTGACACATTTTCCACTGAAATTACTGGAGTCACTGAGTTCTGGAACAGACTTCTAGAAATGGAGCAAAATATGACCTGGAAGTATGAGATCTGTTATTTCATTGATTAAACTGAATGGCGAAGAAAGTAAGTTTCAGACCTGTGAACCAACAGGATTTCCTCCTCGCTTCCTTCTCTGGCAGGCACACGGACACATCTTTCCACAAGATGGTAACACTTAAGCAGCTCATAGGAGGATGACAGTCTTTCTGGTACTTCGATATCACAAACAGGACTAAAACCAAACAATAATCATATCGCTGTAACACCATGCCAGCACAGCCAACAAATACGCTTCATAATGCCAAGCTTTTCACTTCTCATTGTAAGAAGATTCACTACGCTCAGAGGGGAACATGTGAGAGTAAAACAAAACCAAAATCTTTAAGCACCCTGCTTTGGAATTGAGCCAAAAATTGGCTCTAAAATACATAAGCAGAAAAGTATATATGGCTCTTAAAGAAAAAAGGAACACAATAGCATCATTTTTTGTTTCCTCTGTCACCACTGGAAGTAGCAATGCTCAACTACAGACACGGGAATGCGACATGAAGAGCTGTAGATTACAACGAAGGCGAGCAGAGGAGAAGCAGGTTTAGGAGAGAAGACAACAGTGGACTGCAAAGGTACTGGTCTAATTCACGTAAATTTAAGCAAGTGGCACATACCAATTTTTAATTTCATTGACAAGTTTCAACTGAGTATATCTACATATTTTTCCCAAGATCAATGATCCTTCAGCTTTATAAACAATTCAATTAGCTTAAAATACTTTATTTAGGGGGCTACTCAGATGCCTAAAGCTAACACTTCTTGCCAAGGCCTACCAGACTGCAGGCCTACAGCTTCTCAAATCCAGCTTCAGGTTATCATCACAGCATCTGGATACAAACCAGGAACAAAACAGAAGTTCTCCTTCTCCAAAAGGAAAGGCTTTCTGCTTACTGGGAAAATGACAGGGTAGTTATCCCCAGGTATTTCCTCTTACATTGACAAAAAACCGCATTCACTTGGTACGTCTCTCCTCGTCCTAATAAGAATCTATTCATAAAAAGGATGGCAGGGACTTACTCACTCCAAAGTAGCTTATGAGTGGTCATCTCCTCGTCGTAAACAAGCGCTGTTCCTGAAGCCATTGCTACAGAGAGAAGAAAACAAAAATCCCAAGACACGTACTCCAGGCATCAAGTAAATAGATCTTAAAACAAACTTAACATTAGCCAATGAGAATATACACACACGGCGCACCGGCCTGCATGACCACTCTGCACTTTAGACTTTGTACTTGATGAAATCAAGGTAACAATCATCTAGGACTCCTCCCAGCAAGTGTGAGGCATGAGGCAGCAGGGCACAGGTAACGGCACAGACCCTGGAAGCGGCTGCACGCAGGCAGGACTCACGGTTACCTGCAATTTGTAAACCTGGGCGCAGGTACTTCTGGTGCGGGCGCAGGGCTGCCACGACAGCTCCCGGCCCACGCTGGGGGCCCGGCAGAGACTGGCACGGGTCTGGGCACAGGCCTGCACAGGCCTCCTCCCGCCGCGGCACACGGACACTTACCTGCCGCTGCTGCGAAGCGGCTACCGGTGAAAACTTAAATAACAAAGCCCCTAAGGACGAGAGCCGGGACTCACTACACCGCGGGCAGGACAACTGCCGTTGGGTTTAAAGCTGTATCGGCCTTTCAAGAACCCAAGCGAGGCATTTAAGCGAAACAAAGACAGCGATGCGGAGGGGGAGCCTCACGGGGCAGGGCCGG
>VZZY01000971.1:178778-242657 GCA_013400335.1 Eurystomus gularis
CCGGTGTGTGACCGCGGGCCGTGAGTGCATGCAGAGTGAAACTTTCGCTTTGCCAGAGCCCTCCGACGTCGGCCTGATAGTTTGAATTATATTTTCAGGCTAAGGATAGTTCAACCACAGGTGTAAAATTTTCAGTATCATAGAATCATTAAGGTTGGAAAAGACTTCTAGGATCATCAAGTCCAACCTCCATCCCAACATCTCCCTGACCACTAGACCATGTCTTGAGGTGCGACAGCTACTCATTTTTTTTAACACCTCCAGGGATGGTGACTCCAGCACCTCCCTGGGCAGCCTGTGCCAGTGCCCAACCACTCTTTCAGTGAAGAATTTCTTCCTAATATCCAATCTAAACCACCTCTGGCGCAACTTGAGGCCATTTCCTCTTGTCCTGTTGTTAGTTACCTGAGAGAAGAGAGCAACACCAGCCTCCCCACAGCCTCCTTTTAGGTAGCTGTAGAGAGCAATGAGGTCTCTTCTCAGCCTCCTCCAGACAATCCCAGCTCCCTCAGGCGCTCCTCATACGACATACTCTCCAGACCCCTCACCAGCTTCATTGCCCTTCTCTGCACCCGCTCCAGCACCTCAATGTCCTTTTCATACTGTGGTGCCCAAAACATATATAACATATAACAAATGCAAGAGAAAAACAACAACAAAAAAACCCACAACCCTGGACTGCATGGTATCCTCTAATATAAAGAAAAATAAAATAAAAACTTGACATAAAATGATTACTCCTTCATTTTCATGGAGTAGCAAGAACCTTGCTCTCAGCAGGTAACACCAGACATGGTTTCCCTCCCCAGCCAGCCCTGGGGCTGGTGCTTCTCCTGCAACCCCCAAGGAGGTCACTGGCTACCAGGCCACCCCTCACCCGGGGGAGCCTCTCCGCAGCCCCCCTGGAGCAGCTGGCAGGGGTAAGAACTGACAGGCTGCTTTAAATATTTACCGGTTTTCCTGTAGAGACCAACATGGACTCAGCAGGATCGAATGAACTGAGCTTTTGAACAACCTACTTTTTTCGAAGCAGTGACTTCATTATACAATATAAACGGAATATAGGTTGTTTCAACTTTTTTTCCTTAGTTTCTACTAGTTTTCCAGTTCGTGATAGAAAGTGATGGAGCAGGTGTCATCAGGAGCACGCATACAAACCTGCGCTTATGGAGGGCATGGTGGGAACCCAGATCGTTACAGATGGGACTCTAAGAAAGCTACTGACCATAAACTTTTCCCATATTTGTTTCAATAAAATATGACCGTAATAAACACCGTATTACTGAAATAGCTTCTAATGTATGTATTATCAATTGCTTGTTCTTGTGTCTATTATACACAGATATATGTATACGCTGTATATATTAGGATCCTGCTCTAGCAGAGGGGTTGGACTAGATGGTCTTCAGAGGTGCCTTCCAACGCATACCACTCTGTGATTCTGTGATAGATGTATATATATATTATATATTAGCATATAATAAGTCTATTATACATATTTATAAAACTAAAATTAAGTTCTGTCCATCTTCATGTAGCCTTTAATGTCAGTGTATTGCACTGACAGTAAGGAGGCTAATCATGTGGCCACTGTAATAGTTCACATTTCTTGAATATTATCACTCCGTTAGTTCCTTGCAGGCAACTTAGACAACTGATGAAGTTTGTACATAGACTTTTGTAATGTGTCAGAAAATGAAAAGGAACCTTTCAGTAGCGAGAACTTGATGTAGATTCCATTAGAACCATGTTATGTTCAAGATGGTCACACAAGAATAAAAAGTTTCAAAAAGTGTGTTTAGCCTGTCCTCTCAAGTGTTACATTTGAGACACTGTCAGCTCTGTCAGTGTAAAATGATGCCCAGTAAACAAATCTTCCTGTAGCTGGGGCCAAATATATCACACTAATGGTTGCTTATTCCTATTTATTCCACTTTAATTCCAGCAAAAGTGACCAGCAGAGGGCTGCCTTCTTTTAAAATACTCAAATAGGAGAAAAAGAGGTGGATTACTGAACTATTAAGCAAGGGAAAGTTTAGGTAACTGGAGAAAACAGCAGAGTGGGTGGTATAGGAAAATGCATTAAAGGTAGTCAGCTGGATTTAAACTGTTTTATGCCAGTTTTGGGGCACATTACAAAATGTTTTTTCAGTAACTGAAAGAAACATGTATACATAGTTGGCCAAGTTCAAACTCGATGTAAATAGCTGTAATACTACAGAAAGGCGACCTGGTAACACCAGAGTTTAAGTTCAACTTATAATACAATTTAAGAGAAAATTAAGACTTTACATTCCCCTTATAATACAGTCCTATTTACAAGACAGGTTTGGCATGAGAAGTATAATAATCTTTTTACAAATAATATGATAGATATTTACAAGCATTTATGGTATCTCCACTTCTGAGTGGCCAAAGTCAGCTGGGAGTCCCTCCTCTGCCAACGATAAACCTGGTTTACCAAAATGATGCCCTCTTCAACATTCCCCACAAGGAGATATACCATGGGACGATGGGTGGAAGTCATCCTCTGCGTACACTTTTCATTGACAAGCAGCCACTGTTGTATCATACTCTGAGTTTCATAAGGCAAGAGTGAGCCCTGGGTAATGAATTCCACTTGGCTTTCGATGTTATACTCTTGGTCACTGAATACTGTTCTCTTCTTGGACAACTTTACTTTCACTGCTAAGGAACAAAAAGGAAACATAAGTCACTCCATTTACTCAAATGCAGAAAGAAACACTACCAATGAAAGTAGTATGATTCCTTAAAAATACTATCATAATTTGTGCTGATAGAGTATGGTGAGGCCTTCTCCAGCAGCATTATACATTTTAAAACATTTTTTTAAAAATAAAGGTTATGTAGTTATGTAGTAAAGAATTTATTTCATGGAATTAGGCAACTAGGAGAAAATATTTTCAGAGAAGTGGGTAACGTATTTTTACTATCACTTTCTGGATAATGAGATATTATAAGCTGTTGGTGGTTTTTCTTGTATCACAAGGCTTCCCAGCTTGCCTGAGCAATTCTCCTGAAACTCACTTTGTCCATGTTACAAACCCCTCAGCAAAAATAGCTTGTAATGCTTGCTGGTACCACCCTTTTAGATATTACCTTTTCATTATAGGTATCTGCCTCCCCCACGGAACTCCACCAACACTTTTTAGTGTGAAATTTCTCTGTACCGCTTGATCTAAAGCCAGCCAAAGTTGCTGAGAGTCTGCACTGACATCAAAGGGCTTTGCAGGAAGTTTCTAGGGCAAACTCAATAGTATTCCCTGTCACTCCAATAAGACAACACAAGGTAAGGTAAGAATTTCTTTTGCTGATATGATTTTCCAAGGATCCTTTTCATTAAGCTATGTATCACAAAAAACTCATGCGTGCAAGTAACAAGGACACGCCATTCACTGGTAAAACACCAAAGCTTTATTTTGGGTTTAACCACCAATAAAAGGCAAACCCGCTTATTTGGCTGCTTTTGCCAGAAGTATTTTCTGTAAAGCATGTTGTACTACAGTATAGCCAGCTAGACAGGAACAGAAGAGCTATTTGGCTGTAAGCTAGATGATTAATAAATCTTTCATGCAAAATAAATCCTTATATTTTGATTAGAAAGGACATTCTGAAAAACAACCAGAAGTTAAGTCAGCAGCCAAATTCTTAGTCCTTTGAAGTCCCAGCAGAAACTGTCACTTATTGTAATCCTAATTTGAAAGCATTCTAGAAGGAGCGTTGTTAGTCTTTTCAATAGCAGACTTATTAGCAAGGACTTACCAAAGTTACTGTCGCAGAAAACTTCTAGAACTCTTTTGTGTGTAAAGAATTCCTCCACTGCTGGGCAGGTCTGGCAGGCAGGCTTTGGTAGGACTGGTAAGAAATTACAAAGTCTCATCATTATATTTTAGAGTCTCTTTTGTTTTAATTTTCTGTGGTCAAAGCTGAGAGCCCACTGTTTAACTACAGGAATGACAGAGAAAACACACAATTGGTCAGTGATAACCCAGAAAGTCTACACTCTTCTCTGAAAACATGGTTAGAGGTGAAACGGAGTTTCATTTTCCAAGCACATTCAGTCCTTTATCAGACTGACAAGCTCAATTATCAGCATGAAATACAGTATCAAATACAATAGTGTTTTTAATACAGCTACAGTAGGTGGGAAAGGGGTTAGGTGGCTGATTCTATCAGTGACTCTGGGTGCAGCTGCGCTAGGATTGTGAATATATAAATTCAGGTGTGCTAGAAGCAACTGAGTCCTACTGTTCTCTGCAGAAGTTAATAAGCCTGAGTACAGTTGAGGATTTGAACACTGATGTCATGGTAACTGAGGTTTCCATAAGGAAAACCAGGTAACAAATCATCCCATCTTTCCTAAGCTGATCTGAGAACCAATTCATTGTATACGTAAGTTTATCTATGATAAGGGCCGTTGATAAGTCTCTAAAGAGACCTCAAAATAATTCAAATACAGTGTGCTGTCATGGGTATGATACTGCCCATAGCTGTTCAGGGTGATAATCACCTTCCTCTGCTGTCAAAGCATAGGCTACCTACACTTTATTTTTCTGAAGCGATGCTGATTTCCACCATCTGAGGTCTGCTGCAGCTTGCACTGCCAGTACCAGCACTTTCCCCTGCCAACTGCACGAACAGGGTGAAGCAGTACAGATAGACACAACTCCATTTACTCAGACTCTATCAAGTGTCCCTTGTATCTCCTTGGTTCCCAGGACACGGTATGGCCACCCTTCCCTCTGCCATCTTCCAGCTACCTTTGTGCAAGTATTTATATTCCTTTGTAAGAGATGCCAGGCACATGTCCTCGTCCGCAGGGAATCGGTCACAGTCCAGGCTCTCAGGCCAGGGGTGTCCGTGGCAGGCGAGCACGGGGGCACAGCTGTCACGGACAGCAACACACATACTCCTGCAAGGATGGATAAACCTGTCGCCAGAGGAAACACCAGGCTTAATCAGTTAAACTCAGTGACAACAGAAACTATTGCAACAGCGATTTCTGTGCAAAGTACACCGTCTTCACCGATACTTAACATCCTTCAATAATAATATAATTCTAGAAGCAGCAGCTGTGCAAACTATGCAAGCGGTCTGTATATGAACTGGGCTGACTTTACAGGATTAAGTCACAGTCTTTAAAATGCGTTTATTAGAACCTGAGAAAAACTTCAGCATGAGCCTGATCCTATTCACAACAGGTGCTTCAACGCTAAATTAACATGAATAAAATTTCAACTGTAACAAAAGAAGACATTATGTCTTTTGGCAATGGCATTCATTTTCCTGAGACAAACTAACGTCGAAGTGGATCATGTTTTCAGTAGTTTTCTTTCCAATAAGTACAATAGAGTTAACAATTATTTCAGAAAAAAGTGGAGATTTCCTTTAGATTACAATAAACATGCATTTCATCTGACCCCTGTTCTGGCAAATGAAGGCTGGAGTTTGTACTGTGCTTTGGTACTTACGTATCTAAACAGATGGGTGCAAACAGGGAGCACAAGAATGTCCTCACGTGAGGGTGACAGTCCGTGTGTGCAAGGTGCTGCCAGGTGCTGGATTTCAGGATAACCTCTGCCATGCTCGTGTGTCCCATCAGGTTGGGAAGCCTCATTTCAGAGTATCCAATCTTGTGGCACATGTCCATCTCCTTGGGTATCACTACACATTTTGTGGATAATCCAATGTCAAAGCCTGTGGCCACTCTTAGGAAACCACTCACAGCAAAAGCAAGTATTTTTGCAGTCAAGAACATCTTCCAGTGACTCCTGGGCTGCTGAGCAGGGAGCTGTCAAACCCCTCAAGTGCAGCGACACGCTGAAAACCTTGTGGCTTATATATCCCAAGAGCTTAATGAACTGTTGGTTATCAACTGCTTATCAAATCACTCGAGACAAGGCCAGGTCTTACTGCCTATTCAAGGGATTGTTGTGATAACCGGGGAGGTGGAGACAAAGTATAGAAATATGTTCCCTAAAGACACTGATGTGGCATAGCCTTTCACATGTCCCACAGCGTCAGTTGCTGCAGCGTGCTATGTGGCATATTAAATTTTGACACCTTGAAGGTTTGCTATGTGCTTTCTAAAACAAATTAAGAGATTCCCCCAGAAAAACGGTTGGGCAGACAAGCTGTCTCCTGGGGCTGCTCTGTCTCCTTTGTTTTCAGACACTGCTGACAGGGCAGAAAAAACAGCCCAGATTGACTTATCAAGTGAAAATGTTTTGCTTGTGCTAATTGCCCATGTCTCTTCCACTGTTTTACAATGTAGAAGAGGTACTTTCTTTGGTCAAGAGCTAAAAGAGACAGCCTCCTGCTATTAACCAAGTATGTTGTCTGGAAATCTGGATTCCTGTGCTGTGACATGCTAAAGGTCTCAACTCCTATTAATTTTAATAGGTACCTGAAAATACAGAATCGTTTTATTGATTGGAGTATGTGCCTAGCAGATGGCTACAGAACTCACATCCTTCATTTATTCAAGTTCAGTGGTAAATTTAATATTGTAGGACTGTTGTGGCTATCAGTATTCATCCAGAGTGAAAAGGCAGTTACACATTGGAGAAGCATTTTTATTATTTCAAATGAACCTGGCTACATTTAAAATTGCTCAAATAATGCAGTTTAACCTATTTATTAATAAATTATGATTACATTAAGCTGTATGAAAGCAAATGTGTACTTTTTCTGTTAGTAGTGCAAAAAATAGTATTATGTTTCTTGTTAAAAGTTAACAGAACTACTGACTGAGTACTTCATTGGTATAGTACTGATTGATAAACAGCTTTTTGCTATGGAGAAGTTGGGGAATCAGTTAAGGTGACAGAGGATCTGAGTAACGTGTAGCTTGTCAACAGAAAAGTCAGATTATTAGTTAAAAGAGTTGAAGATCTAAACAAAACCTTTTGTGGAAATTTCTCATTTGATGAAAACATTTTTCCAGTTAGCTGTAGGTACTATTTTTATTTCCATTTGTTACTACATGATTTATTAGCAGAAATGTTTATATATTAATAATGTGTAGGTGGATCCACTGTAAAACATCTGGCTTGATTATTAGGCTAAAATGACTATGTTCATAATAGTGTATCATCTAGTATTACTGATGCCTGATTGAGACGCATTTTTCAGAAACAGCAGCTTTGTTGTGCTTACACCTAGATGTAGCACATTTAGACTCTGTGTTACATATCATTTACATGTTTATACTTAAATGTAAGATTATTAATCCTAGCATCTTGAAACCAATGACAAACCCCCACTGATTCCTCTTTAGCTGTCTTCTTTTCCAAGCTACTGGGAAAATTACAGTATCTGTATAAATAAGTCGGAACAAAATGACAGCATGCAAAGTTCCAGGACCTAGAGACACATTGAAAGAATTGTCAGTTTTTCTTTTCATGTTCTGTTGCCAGCTTTGTATTTTTTCCAATAAATGTAGTTTCTCTGTCTCTGCTATTTCACTTCAAAGCAGAGGAACTGAATACCTAACCAGGCTGATTTAGACCTAACGGTAGCGTCCCTTTGCTGTGCGCTTATTTTATTCCATAAGATGTTGAAGAGCCTTACTAAAACTCAGTAAAATTCCTGTTCTTGCTAAATCTATGCCGGTATCCCTGGGGGCCACACTTTCACATAGCTGCTCTTGCCACCATTTTGCATTGACATGACGGCACAAAGCTGCTCAGCACAGGAAGAGGGCAGACCTGCATGCCAAGCCAACTGCGCAGCCTCTTTGAATGGCTCCCTGGTATCACCTGGCTCTCATGTGCTCAGAGCAAAGGCCTGGCCTCCTGTGCCTGCCCACTGCACAGAGCTCAGTTCACAAAGGCTCCAGAGAAAGGGCTTGTAGTGATAGGATGAGAGGTAATGGGTTCAAACTGGAAGATGGTAAATTTAGATTAGATGTAAGGAAGTTGTTCGCTATGAGAGTGAGACACTGGAACAAGTTGCCCAGGGAAGTTGTGGATGCTCCATCACTAGATGTGTTCAAGACCAGGTTGGATGGGGCTTTGTCCAATCTGGTCTAGTGGGAGGTGACCCTGCCCGTGGCAGGGGGGTTGGAACTAGATGATCTTTAAGGTCCCTCCCAGAGTGAACCATTCTATGATTCTGTGATCTTGCAGACACCCTGATATCTCTCACCTGAATGTCGCTTGAGTATTCAGCAACTGAAGTGAAACTGGACTCCATATATGAGTGTCCCCCTTATCCAGCAGGCTTCTGCATCCATCCATGTTGCTGATGTGTTTACCAAGTCACCGCATAATTTTATGAAATTAATCAAATTCCTTTCTAGCCTTAATTCTTTTGCACTACTTTTCTCATCTGATTGCTATCTGAATGTAGGTGGCAAGACCTCTGGCGAAGGAAGCCCTTCCATTGCATGTGGGGCGTTGTATTACATGCACATTTCTGAGTGACATAAAATCTATGTTAAGAAAGAGTATTTGGTCTCCCTATTATTTAGATGTTTTATTCTGTGACCGTCTCATAACCTACAAGAAAACTTGACTGATTCCAAAACCTGAGTAAACTCTGTTACTCCAGATACTGAGGTGTTATTGAGTTGATGACCGTGCTGGTGCTGCTCTGCAAGAATGGCCCAGCATGCTGTGGAGGGGGCTTGCTCTGCCCCTTCCCACCGCAGGGTGCCTTGTGCCCCCTGCCAGGCTGGTGCTGGACCAAACTCTGCTGTACTGAGACCAGGTGTGCTGGCTTGTGACACAGCAGGTCTGATTTTGAGAGCTCCCTCTGGGCCACCTCTGATGGACAGAACAGAAACAGGCGTAATGAGAGCATGTGAGACAAAGATGGTCTACGAAGAGCTAAAACCTCACCTGACAAACTTAGTCTCCACAGGAGCTGTCTTAGAAATAACTGTGTAGCTGAGCCAGTTTCCTACTGGGGCTTTGCAGGAGGTTAGGTCATTTATGAGCCACCATAGAGCTGTACCTTAAAGTTTCATTTAGCCTCAGATATGTCTCCAAGTAGGCCAGCTATCCTTTAATGTTTTTCCTCTGGTGAGCTGACTTTCAGCGGGTCATCATTTTGTAATGCTAAAGCAAATAATTTTTCTCTGTATGAGTACAGTGGTAATTTTGGAGGCTGAGGGCCCAACCATGCAGGAGGGCTAAGGCCTCTGTGGGTCGGGAAGGACCTGCTTGGCCGCATGTAGCATGGTGCTTCAGTGGGGAGCCTGGAGGATTCGAGGTTGTGGAGGAAACTCCATGGTTTTGCCATCAGAAGAATGGCAAGCCACGTGCTTCTGTTTCATCTTGTTTTCTTGCTGTTTTGACCAAAGTAGCCATTCACCCAAGGAATAGCAAGCCTTTACCGGTTTGTCAGGAGTGACTAAGTTCACTTGAGGGCTGAAGAACTATCACCAGCTCCAAGAACAAAATGTGCGCAAATGCCTTTGCTGGACACCTGTGGTTTAATGCTGGATCTGAAGCCAGAGCATTACCCATACTTCAGTCATTTTTGCTAGCCGTCTGTCAGGAAAGTGTGTCATTTATGGGAACTTCTGATTCCTCTCTCTTATGACAGTCACTGGGTTCAAGATGTTAGCGGGGTCAAATTCCTTACCCTGTGCCATTTTCAGTGTCATCATTTACTGAGGAATTTACCAATTTAACGCTTCTTTTTGCTACTTTCACAAGCCACTTTTAAGCAGGGGAAAGTCTTTGGCTGTGCTTCTGTTTAAGCTTAATTACTTTGATGTTCTTCATAAGCAGATGCTACTTTGAAACTTGAGTTGACAGCAAGTCATTATCATTTATCATTTTTAGCAGGAGTCTTGCAGAACAGTTATTAAAAATGAACATGCAGAGTAGATTGCCCTTGCTTGGAGAATGTTTCAGGTCAGTCAGATGTTGGCTCCTTGGCAGAAGCGTGAGCTGCAGCACCCACAATGCTGTGCCATAGATTCTGCTTTTCTGCAAACGCTCAGCTGTTTGTTGACACGGTGTGGAAAAACCAGTCAGGCAAATATATACACAGCTTGCTTTTAGGAGCACAATAAACTGTGATTTACTGTTGACACACCAGCTAAACATTCAAATTGCACAAAAGCTGGCATAGGCACAGTATTTCCAATCGTAGTGCTATGTGTGCACAGGTTGCTTGAATAAAGACTGTCTAAAATGAAAGAATGATTAGTTCAGCAAACTGTCATGAGAATGGCAGTGTCTGCATACATTTGGAGCGGGCAGCATAAAATACAAGACCTGAAGGTTTAGAGAAACTTCCGTCTTGAAATCTTGAAATCTGAAGTCCAGCTAATGCTCTTTGAGACTTCTG
The DNA here is from genome assembly GCA_013400335.1 of Eurystomus gularis. Taxonomy (NCBI): domain Eukaryota; kingdom Metazoa; phylum Chordata; class Aves; order Coraciiformes; family Coraciidae; genus Eurystomus; species Eurystomus gularis. The sequence continues at coordinate 189,105 of VZZY01000971.1, forward strand.
AAGACAGGGATGTGGTTGTTCCCTTAGCCATGGGCTGTATTTATTGTTCCTGGATATGAGCAATGGTCACCTGCTGATGGATCCTGATAACAGGAACAGCAGCTGGAGGCTCCCTCCCTGCCCACCTCTGTGTGACTGTAACCAGGGAGACAGACAGAGATTAACCAGGAGCCACCCATCAGACCCCAGTAAGAAACGGGACGGAATTTTTCTTCAAAGAAAGCAGGGGTTTGAGACCAAGCTAGCAGACGTAGGGATTTTTGGTTTTAATCTAAACATTTGTTGCAATATTCGGCTGGAGTCATTTTTATCAGGTGTCTAATTGTAGAGATGCAAGGCTCTCAGACAAGGATCAAAGCTTGTAACCATGCACCCTGAGTCACAAAAGGAGGCTGCAGAGAGGCGGTCCTCACTCTGATGACAGCTTTGCTAGACCAACATCCTTACTCTGTGGGCAGGATTTATTTTGTAACATTTCCTTTGCTTTATGAAAAAAACAATTAGGCCACATACGATATCTAAGACAGTGGAGGAAGAATCATAAATGATTTTGAAAAGGCCTCATTAATTTATTTGTCATAAGGGCTTTAGCATTGCTTTTAGTTTTAAAGGGCAGAAATACTGTATTTCCTTGTAAATCTGAGGTGGAAATTGTTAAAGGCTCACTGCTCTGGCATGCTGAGCTGTCCTTATTATTCTGAATTGATTAACTGAGGGGAAGGTTTGTTTTAATAGGGAAGGAGAAAGTCAGTGCTTTGGGTGACCCAAATTTAGTTTCTTACTCTGCCACAAGCTTTCTGTTGAAGCTTTAACCCCACTGCATTGTACTCCTCCACACTTAGACTGTCCTGGGTAACAGTGCCGAGGGTGTTGGGGGGATGCTAGAAGTTAGATGTGTTCCAATATGAAGCGTTCAGATGCTACAAGGGTAGGGAGGGGGCATGTGAATACCCACAGGATTCCAATAGTATCACCTAAAGGCACAAGGATGCTGAGTACCGTACAAAAACGGGGTAAGTAGCATTTTCTAAGTAGGCCAGGTAAGTCAGGGATGGAAAAAGGGCACAGGAAGATTAGATGTCTTGCTAATCAGCTAGTGGCTAGTGCAGGCACACAACTCTGAGCTTTGCCATTGCAATATTCATTGACCTACTCTGCTTCCACATCTCCTGCCCAGCAATATTTTGGTCACTGCAAGAGCAGGACAAGTCGCATAAAGAGATTTTAGGGGAAGAACTGAAAGCCTGTGCTGACAGGGAGCACACTCACAAAACTGCCTTCAGGCCATATCCTGTGTGCTGCAGGTCAGGGCCTTCCACTCAACACCATCCTGGTTAAGTGCTCTGTGAAGTGTTTTGATTTCAAGGTGGCTGAAAGGAGGAGAGAAGCTCTGGAATTATTGTCATTAAGAAAATGTAATTTTGCTCTTTTGTCATAAGCAGTGCAGCAGGCTCAAGGGTGCTGCTGGTTTTGCTCCAGGGGTAAGCAAATTCCAGATGATGGCTTTCAGGTGGGAGCAAAATACACTCCATCTAAATGTAGGTTTTTACGCAATTGATCATGTACCCAATTAGCACCTTCCACAGAAAGCCAGTAGGAATAGCCACTTTGTTTTCTCCCAAGTAAAACATTAAACTTTTTAGGGGTTGTTTTTTGGTTTTTGTTTGTTGGTATTGGTTTGCCGGTTTGGCTAATACTGCCTCTTTTCAGTTTTTAGTCAGTTTTCCTGACTTTCAGTTTAGTTTTGCTCTGATTTAATTTTGTGGAAGAAGGACCATCTGACAGAGGGAGTATCACATGTTTTGGGCACAATTCTAGCTCTGCAGAAAAGCTCCTGTTTCTTTAGGACTTAAGCAGTTTTTGCAGTCTTTTGGCAGCTGGGCTGATTCTGGTTTTCCCTCTACCACTTCTACTGTAGCTGAGTCCCCTCTTATGCATTGTCAAGCAACTGAAAATGAAATAAAAAGTGAGGTTAAATGTACAGTGCCCTGAATCATTTCCAAACCTCCTTGAACCAAAGGGAGTACAAGTTGTCTCAAGCCTGTTTGTAGGAAGGCAGGGGATCAGCTGTTTGGGCTACAAGTAAACATCAAGTACATACCAACTGTTTGTAGTCCATTGAGAAAGTAAACAGGGTCATCTTGTCTATTCCCCTCGAGTCTTTCTTTGTCTGTGGCTGTAGCCAGCTACTGATCATCAAGATAAGACGGAAACACAGTGAGTCTTGAAAATTATGTGTGGCTTCTGGCTGTCACTGGAGATAGCTCTATCAGTTAAGCAAGTAAAACTGTGGGTGAGTGCTGGCTGACTCCAGCACGCCTGGAGCCCATCCCTTTTAAGTCGCTTGACCGCATTTTGCATCTAACTTCTCGGTATCCCAGCAGCCTGGAGGAAAGGCTCTCAGCACCTGAGGCTGTAACAGTACATGGCAGGCCGGGCTCCCTTCCTTTTAATGCTATGGAAATCAGCAGACCTGAAGCATCTGTTTAAAAGTCATAGTTCAGCCCGAATGGTTTGCTGAATAAGCAAAATTAAATAATGTCTGTAAGGTTTTGCAAATAAATAAGCGGGCTTCAAATATCTGAATTAGATATTATGGCCAAATCTTCTCTAAGCGAAATTTCCTCTGGCGTTAGTATTAGTTTTTTCTTGAATAATGATAGTAAAATGTAAAAATTTAAATCTAAATAATCAAAACAAGTGTTCCTGTTGCAAATTTTTTTTGGTGAACTGAGATTAAAAGAAAGATTTGTTGCAAAATAGTCAGAGTTACCCTCTGGACATTAATTTCAGATTTTTTGGGACCCTAGTAGCTTTTTTGGTTATATATGTCTCTCTAAGCCATGACTCATTGGTTTTTAGGGTGTAGATTTACACTTTTAAATTTCAGTAAGAAAAAATATTTTCTGGATAAATCCTAGCCTTTATTTTTAAGTTTCTATGTCAGAGTATTTTGAGATTTTTTTTTTTTCTAAGACATTTGCAGACTTTTAAATTCAGGTACACAGGTGTATACTAAACTTTGGGTGGCTTAATGAAAAAAAAGGTTTAATTAAAATTGGTTGCGTACTGAACTTAAGTGTGTATAAATAGAGTCAATATTCAGAAACTGTTTTGGGACTCACAGAAAAGAAAAAATATTTTTAATTGTGGCAATTACAAATTACTTAAGAGGGTAACTGCGTCACAAATGAGTGTGCCCATTCATAGGTGCATGTATATAATTGTTACCTGACTGCTATGCCAATAATTCTTGTCGCTTCTGTTACTTGACCTTTGTGGCTGAAGAGGAAGGGATACTTGCTGCAGGTCTGAATATTCCCTACTTATTTTCACTCTCCCCATTTTAGATATTCCCTTACACACACCTTCTGAAAATGATGACCACAAAAGACAATCTTTTGGAGCCGCTAATGCACCTTCTTACACCACCAAAGAACACTATTAGAGCTATCGCTAATCTACTTTTTTTCAGTATTTTGCATATAACTCTTGAGGAACTCAAAGTATTTTTCCGGTTTTAATGAACCAAGCCACTGGTCTTTTATTTTGATTACAAATGCGTAGCCAAATCACACCTCTGTGTGAGGGGTGAAGGCGGCAAGAGGGAGCAGGAGCACAGCACTGTGGCAGGGGACCAGCAGGACCATGCCAGGTGTTAGCTGGAGCATCATGGGCAGCTCCGGACAGCAAATGTGATAATGGCTTCACAGACATTACTACTTTTTGAATCAGATCTTTATGATTTTGTCTCTGTTGTCATACAGGGATGGTATCCCTATAAATAGTCTGTAACCTGAGAAGACATCTAGTAGAACAGTTATGTAAAATAAGTAGATTATGCATTTTATACACTTAATAAAGATTTTTACAAATACCTCATTGGCTTGTATAGTGCCTTCTCATAACACTGTGATGCCAGGCCCTCAAAATCTGCAAAACCTCAGCGATTGCTCATATAGAGAACACTGATATTGCCATAGCAATTTTCATAGCAGGCCTGAGAGTCAAATCAACTTCTCCATCCGCGCTCCTCCATTTTGTGGGACAGCCCCTTTGGTATACATGACAGACTTTAAATCCTCTGCAAAGAGGAAGAATTCAATTAAAGAAAGCCAAACCAAACCAGTCTTCAAACAGATAGTACAGATGCAATATGCTTTAAAAGAGATGGGGAAGAAAATAAGTGTTTTCTTTCTTTGAGCCTTCAGTCCCTCAGGGTTCAGAGGGCCGATGGCAGGTTCCTTCCTTTCACCACCAGCTTGTGTTGCCTCTACTGAGATCAAAGACATTTGGTTTCTATTACTCTATCTCAAAGAGAAGTTCACTGATAAAGAAGTCTCCACCCTGATGATTAAACTCTATTTGGATTTAAATACCTGGGCAGAGCCCTCAGCCTGCAGGCCAGGATTAGAGGGTCTGTGACTCCAGTGCCCATTTGCCAATCTGGATGCAGACCATGCGTGGTCTGCCTGTGAAATGTTATGTCATTTGGCTTTCACAGCCCTTTACCCTCATCCCAGGGCAACCTTTTTCTACCAGGAAATGAAACAGAGATGAATCCATCCTAAATACCTATACAACAGCAAGAGCTGAACAAATAATGAAAAATGACAGAGCAATCATTTAGAAATGGCTCAAAATCAAACAGCACCTAAACAATCTTTAAAACTGTGGTTTACTTCTAATTAGTTTATGAAGCTCTGTGAGGGAGAACCAGAGAAATAATTAAATTTAAGGTTAATCAGGAGAGGCTGATTTTTTGTGTCTTAGGAACCATTTTCATTCTCTAAATAGCATTAAAGGTTTCATGCTGGTTGCAGTGACCAAAGATTGATAACTGTATCCACAGGAGGCTCTTTTCATTATGGAAACCATAAGGGAGCAAATAGTTTAGAGGGGAAGGTATTTTGGAATTAGGCTCAGGAGCATTCAGAGACAAAAGATTTGTGATTGCAGCTCTAGTTTCAAGACCTTAAAAGGAGGAGCATGTTTACCTGACAGCCTTCTTTAGTTTTTTTTTTTCCCTAGTAATGTCTGTCTGATAAAAGCTATCACCACTCCCCGTAAGCCTTGCCTTGTTATATCTAAATCTCTACTACAGCATTAATACTGTTAAATGTACTAGAGGAGGAAAGCTTTTTTTGTTTGGTGAGAAAGAAAAATATTTTGGGAAAATACATCCAGAGAGTATAACCTGAGCACTCGTGTGGGTAAATGCTCTGTTTTTCTTTTCTTTTAATTTAATTTTATTTATTTATTTAACAAAAGGGGGAGATTTTTCAATCCTTACTTATGCTAAGTTGCAGTTTTCTTCCTAATGTTCTGTAAAAATGGAACAGAAGTACTGGAGTTATTGACAGGCTGATCCTGTATCCAAGGAAGGCAATGACAGTTTCCATAACCTATGATTTTATCCTGAAGGCCAAGATTCTGCCTGTTTTGCTTATTCTAAGCGTTACAGTAACATCCCACTGATGTCCATGCAGTTCTCATGGCGTACCTTGGTGTTAGCAAGACTGACAAAGGTGGCCAACATAAATAGGCCACTCATTCCACTCTTTTTGGTCAATTATCTTTCAGGAGATTGGTTTGGGAACATGATATTAAAAAAGGATTTGGTATGGAAGGTACTTTGCCCTGCCACGTGGTTGACAGTGTAAAACATCCTCATCCTAATATCCTGGCTCAGGCAAAGGCTGCTGCAGGTGCATATGCCAAGCTTTAAAGGGAACAAACAACTTTTCTCCCTATGCTTACTGGAGAAGCCAGTAAGGAGAAGCCAGCTTGGGTCTGTGCACACGTGTGAGCACATTCACTTGGCTGTTTCTTTTTTAGAGGATTAGTGGCATTTGATTTACTTGGTAAGAACACTGCTTGACAAAAAGCTAACACAGAAAAATGAAAGGAACTACTGCTTCAGATTCTGCTGCCTTCTGAGTTTTCATTTTTCTCCTTTCCAGGAGGAATGGACAGTTTCTGGTTTGGGCTTTTCATAACCAGCCTTACTGACATGCCCTTGTTTTTTTAAGGCCTAACATTCCTGGACAAGAAGAAAGAGATCTAGTCTTCTTTAATCCACTAACTGGTCCCAAAGGATGTATGAACCAACTGATGATGTCATATCACCATATTAGAGAAGAATTTATTAACCCTAAGGGAGCCCTCAGGCATCCTCTGGTATGAGTTTGGCACATGAAAGCAAGTCAATCTTTAGGGCACAGCCATGTTCTCTGCTTGCTCAGCTCAGCTCTTCAGCCTCTCCTGAGCATTTCCTCATGGGAGGTCATGCTTACCCCACTGCTAAGGTTTGAGGTTACTGAGCAAAGTGAATTTTCCCTTTACAGAAATAATTTATATCTCAAGGTACTTTAATGGTGCTAAACACTAGCTAAGGAAAACAATTCCAAAGCTGGAAGACATGCAGCAAGCTCGTAACATTAGTTGTTATCAAATCCAGGTGATCAAAACCACTAATCCAGCCATAAAGCATAAAAGGCTATAAAATCCATTGAGAAATCTAAGGAGACATAGTTATTTTGTTTTAGGGACTTAAAATGGCAATAGTGAGCACCTATAGTAATTATAGTGAGCTGTTTGTGAGGAGAATCCACTCTTGTTAGAGTCTCCAGATAGTCACTTGTTTAGGTCATGGTTTCACACCTGTTCTGATAATTCAGCAACCTTAATGTAAAGCATTAACAGAGTGTTTAGAAGCTGTAAGGGGGAGTCCTGTTTAAAGCTGGTAAGGTGACATGGGAGTTGATTTGTATCCCTGATGACTTAGCCCTCCCACTCTGCCAGCAGGCAGGGCTCAATTCTCACTTCTGTGTTTTAGCTCTCTGATTAGCCTGATTGTTTATTTAAGATACTAGTAATGCCATCCAAAAAATCCTCCTATATTGTTTTTTATTTGTTTAAAGGAAATCTGTGCTCTCCTGCAGTTATTTTCCTTCCTATCTCGTCATTACCTTTTGCACAAATGCATTATGTATGAAAAACTTTATTAGGGCAAATGATGTTGTCATGACATTTACTTGGTCAAAATCCTATTAATAACAAATGAGAGACTCAGCGACTTAGAGTAGATTTGCCAAATGGCAGGGAAAATACATATTATTTCCATTTTATTCTGGAGCACTGCCACTGAATCTTTTCAACTTGACCCTAATTGAATCTAAACCACCATGTGTAGATCAGGGCAAAAGGAGGAAGGCAGCTGGGGACAGCCCCAGGCCTGGGTGTGGGGCACCTTCCTGGGCATGGGGACAGGCCAGGCTGGGACATCAGCCCGGGGGTGACGGTGGCTCAGTGGGACCCATGGCTGGGCACACAGCTTGGGGGTGGTGGAGAGATGCAGCGCAAGCAAGGCCGAAGTGAGAGCCTCAGCTGGAAGCAGCTCCCACAGCCAGGGTTTAGCCCTGCAGCGTCTGGAAGCCTCTCCCCAGGGCCACCATGGGGAAGAGGCTGCTCTTGGCTGCACTGGCTCTGAGCTGGCCCCCAGCCCCAGCAGCCAAACCCCTGGGAGCCCTCGGGGATGCTCTCACAACCCTTACAGCAGAGCTCGCCATCACGCTTGCCTAAACAAGTAATTCACAAAGGCTGCTTTTTTATTATTTTATGGCCAGAGGACAGCAGAACAAAGAGATTACAGTCATATGCACACATCGGTTTGGAGTAAGCACAATTTTCCAGGCACCGTTGGCTCTATGGCTCTGTCTGTGCTAGTAAATTAACCACGCCTGGAGCAGTTTGCTGGATCTAAGTCCAGCTGGTAAGCAGCTGACCAGCTCCATGATATGAAAGCCTCTTTTACCCCCCAAAGCTGGCCGATGGCATCCCGCTGCCTGTTAGGAGCACTACCTGGCCACCGCCAGCTCCTCAGCTGTGCTGGGGAAGTCACAGGAAGACCGCAGCTACCCCAGGACAAAACCGTGTTAGTGGTTTGACAGAGCAGGCAGCTGAAGGTCAGCATCTGGATATGCTCCCAGCCCTGGTCAGCTTGTTAGTGCAGAGTCCCCGTGTCCAACACAGCTCCCACTGGCTTGCATGTGCAAGCCCAGAGCACTCTTCACTGCAGCAGACACTGAGGTCTCCAGCCAACCAGCTACAACAGGAGGAACAGTTAAAGGCAGCTTTGGCAGAGCGGGGAGAGGCATCTATAGCTTCTACAGGGCATCATTTTGGATACCACACCCACGAGACAGTGCTTTCGTGTCCTGCACTCCACCTTGTCTTAGTGACAACATAGTTACCACCTTCTGCAAGTGCCAGAGGACAGGAGCTAAAATCTCTACTGGTAAAAACATCCTAACACGTTCCTAGAGAAGACTTAGTCATTGCCCTCAATGAAAGTGATACTACATTAAGAAAAAGAATATAAACTTGTGTGATAAAACATAGACAAGGAACTCACAATCACCTAGGTAAACTCTGTTGACAGCAGTAATAAATATAGACAGATTGAGACTGTTAGGACTATGATGAACCCCTGAGATGAATCTCCCTGTAGCTACATTTTTGCCTGGAAATCAAGAATTAAGAACCCTAGCTAACACATCCACTTGAGGTGCCTTATATTTTATGTAATCATTTGAGTGGAATCAAACATTTGCCTGATTTGGTCATCTTGTTCCAGCAAGATGGAACATCATACATGTTTCTAGATGAACCTGCATTTCTGAAGGATGCTTTCCAGGGGGTTCCCTGCAGTGTTGTGCTTCCAACATCAATATGCAAACCTGGTCTTAAATAAAAGCTTCCCTGCTTCAGGAATCACAGACATTTTGCATGTACCCATCATGCTTCCTCTTTATTTAAAGTTTATACAATGTTAATTTTCAGTGTTAAATAAGAAGTCTTCTTGGGCTTATTTTAAGAGATCAAAATCTAACCAAAAATAATTACTGCAGACATGGTTCAGGATTCTTCCTGAGTAGCCATTTTGATTCTTTATAACTGGCCTTTATTTTATAACGTATCCTAGATCTTGAGAGGGGTTTGCTTCAGAGAAAACTTTCATTAATGTTTTCCTGATTACACTTCTCAACCATATTTTCCCTCCTTACAGTAGCACTCTACCATTTTTATGAAAAGGTAAATTCACACTTGACTTAAACCCCCAAATGTAAGGAGTTTCCTAGGAACAGTAAAATGGCTGGACACACGCCAAAGCGGTCCTGCTTGGCAGCAGGAACTCTGTCATGTACAAATGGGGCTTAACATGCCTGGAAAAAAAAGCTGCCTTGACCCAGTCCCTCAGTAGACTAAACGCCTGTGGTTTTCCGAGCAGTATAATTTTACTGTTATAACCTGTGATAATATTACTGTTATGATAATAATGGATTTCCATTAACATCAGACTAAATTGGATTAGGTGGTGGTCTTTGCTTGTGTAGGTATCACGAGCATCACTTAGGTGAGAGCTTTGTTGCTGCAGCAACCACCCGACACAGCAAGAGAAATTTCCCACTCCCTACAAGCACGTGCCCCCAGGACACTGCACAGCAAAGCCAAGAGCGTTCTCAAACTGGACCTGAGCAAGTTCATTCACTACAGGTCATATGCTTGCTTCTCTGGTTGCTTCGTTTTGGCTCCTTTGCCTCCCAAAGACAGCAGCACATTCAAAATACTCCAATGAAAGGTGGAGTTGCACACTGAGATCACTCAAACTCAGCTGGGAAATGCACCCTCATCACCTACTGATGAAGCAGACCTTGGAGTGAACTAGAAAACTCCAGCATGGAAATGTAACGAGGTTAAGTGTAAAGGAGCTCTGTTTGCAGAGCAGGATGGCAGCAGACACAAATAATGAATCCTTAAATTACTTTCCTTTTCCACACATACCTCCCTGCAGAGGGATGTTGTTCCTGGTAGCTAAAAAGCATCCATCGTTCCCATGCCTGAGAGCTGAACATGGTTGGTAGGTGGCAATGCAGTTTTTAGATCATTATGTTGCTATCCCAGAGGGCTGCAAATAATCTGTGCATAAGAGCAGTTCATTAACTGGCAGTCCATGAAGTTTCAAAGAGTGTCTGTGTGATGGAAATCCTCCTCCCTTATCTTTTTTCCAACTCATGCTTCTGAATTCTTAAAAATAGTTTGGAGGAGATTTTAAATCCTGTAGTCCATGAAACTGCTTCTGGTATTATTTGACTTAACATGACCAGTTGCCCTACAGTGTATTCAGGAGATGGAGAATTAATAAGCAGAGACAGCAGGTGTTATGAGCCTCTATTCTTTCCCTGGTACCTGCAGGGACCATCTAAAGCCCTACAGAAGTATTTCATACCAAGACCCAGTGAATGCCAGATGCTTCATTCTTTGATAGCCTTAGCTGAAGCAGACCAGAAGCACCTGATATTTGAACAGCAGATCAGAAAGTAGGAAGCTCAAAGAATCCCACCCAGCTCATATGCCTGGTAGTTCTGAATCGAGAACAAAGTGGATCTTCTGAACAGTTTGCAGGACACATATTGGCACTCACCTCAGTGTTATCCTGTAAAAAACCTGGAAAACAATAAAGAAGTGAGATTGTGAGCCACATCTGGCCCACAACAACAGATTATCAAAATTCAACAGGAACAATGAGTCTTCAATGCGATGAAGACTTATACAGTCCTGCTCTAAAACAGTCAGGGGGCACGTGGGGTCCCTGCTAGAACTTTGTTAACTCCAACTTCCCTGTTCAACTCAAAAGATGGATATGCTTAATGACAGTCAGTCTGATCTCTGGCTTTTAAAATCAGGCTGAGGAATGCAACTGCATCTAAGGACTGAAATCCCGTCCTTCAGAACAAAGCAGAGATGTCTGGTAAAACCCCAGATACGGTAATAAATAATTAAGTGGCAGTGGTACAACCAGATCAGCTCTGTGGCTGACTCAAAGGTTGGAAATTTGGAGAGAGGTTAGCATCTGTGGTCTGACTGACTTCCAAAATAAACCACATCATCAGCTCGTATTACACAAAATCTACCTACAGGATTCGGTTTCATACAGTTCCTTTATAACAAAAACACTATTTTCAGAAGTGATTATACATTTGGGAATACATATGGGGAAAATAAGACCACTATTGTGTGAAAAACAAACCCTCAACCTTTATTTGTCACAATACATTTCAAGTACATGCAGAAGGTATTTACATTTCTCTTTAAGGCAAACAGAAATTGGGTTCTCATTCCTGAGTTGCTTAGCACCAGTAGAAATGGCAAATAAAAACTTCGGAAATGTTGTCTCTCCCTTTGAAGCAGCAGCTGCCTCCCATGGGAAATATTCTACTTTCACCTCACGTTTCTTTTAATGAGCCATTTCCACTAATAATCTCTATTGCTGTGTGGAGCCATTTCTGCAGATCTCAAGCTCGTCTCAGAAACATCTTGCCAAGATGCGCCAAACTTTCCACGTTTGTTATTTTACCTTCCAGACTGTTTGCTGACTAGACAGCACAGCAGCACTTCTGTCTTTGCTGGCATACACACCAAGATCTTCTCTTCCGTTATATTAGGAGTTCTGTATTCCTCCAGCAGCTAGACAAACTAACATTATCTTCTTCTGTCTTTCCCATGCAGATTCACTGCTTCTCCAATACCAAGTTAAGACTAAGCGAGGGAAAAGTTCACGTCAGCCAGTGGAGGGTTTTAGGGCTTGAGGGCTCTAAAGCTAAAGGCGTGAAGAAGTGAAAATACCGATTGAAGTGCTGGCATTTATGAAAAGGATGCAAAGCAGGTTTCCAATGAAAAAAAAATGCTCCCCCAAAGTCTGACTCACATTTGACCTACCTGCATTATCTCAAGACTTTAGATACTTGCTAGAATTTAGGATGCTGGAATTTCATTTAAAATATAGAGGGAGCATTTTCAAATAAGTTTTTGACATTTTCTATTTCCCATTGACTGGCTTTATAAAGCCCACTAATTCCAATAGGCACTTTTCTCCTGTGACTTTTAAGAGGACCACAGAGCATGATTTTAAGAGAAAACATCTATTCTGTAAAAAATAAAGTTCCCTAAAAGTGTAGTCCAAGCAGGAAGTCAATAGTGTAAAATGGGCTATGACTCTTAATCAAGTGACCTGTAGTGTGGAAAAATGTTTTGTTTCAAATTACTGCATTCCTGAAATTGTAGTTTCTAGTGACTTGTCAAATACATCAATAATTCAAGATTTCTGTTACCATTTAGCCTCTCTAGGTGCCGGACTGGGCTAATCAATGCTCATCACAAACAATTTTTAAACAAATGCTAATATTTACAGGTGTTTAACTTAAGCATTCATTGAAAGAAACAGAACAACTGTGCCTTGATTAAGCTTCTGGTTTAAATTGATTGTTAAAGAAAAAAACCCGAATAATTCCTTACTCTTTTTCCAGTTATTTCCTGACAAGATCAAATGTCTTCCTTCATAACTGTTCCACTTAGCTACACACAGCATATTGCATTGGGAAGAATCCACATCCAAATAGTCACTTGGATAGACATTATCTTTAACAAAGACAAGAAATCTCACAAAGAAATTCTTCACCAAAGATTTGCCAATTTCTTTTTCCTGCCTCTGAGGGATCATGACGAACTACGCACCTAGGAAAATACAGCAAGAGGACAGTAAGAGGAACTCATGAAGCATCCAACCAATCCATCCCATCAGGAAGCGGACTCCTTCTGGTAAGGCACCTCTCAGAAGAAGGTCTGAGGGTTTTTCCAAGTAAGAAGAGTTGAAAAGGCTAAAAAAGGGAATGGTTGTTATTCTACACCTGGCAACACCTCTGCACACTGTGAACAAAACAGCTTGCTGCAGGTATTCCCAATGAACAGCTGCAGCGGAGCATTTTTATCCTGATTTCATTTTCTATAGTGCGTGCAGCTCTATTTCTAAGATCAGCATTGCTGATTTTATAACGAGTATGTCCTCTGGGAAGATGTACTTCCTCAGTGATCATTTCAATACTAACATGCTAGAGAGCTTACCAAATTTTAGAAAGTCTTAAGAATTTCTCCTTGTAAATCCCTGATCTCTAGTCCCTATTATACAAAGAGACTGCACTATATTTAGAGAAAAATATTTTACTCCTTGACAGTCATGGTTTATCCAGTGACTGTTGACCTAGTGCGTTTGTGAAATCTTGTCCTGCTATGCTGGTGACTTTGAAAAAAATCTAGGACATGGACACTTCTCTGCTTCTTGTCTCTTGCCTTGATGTGTCAGAATTGGCTGGAGCTCAGGTTCTCCTCCATTCACGTAGGACAGGGGACACAGGCATTCATTTGGGCTGTGTCTCCACTATCTGCTGCGCTAGCTGAGGTAGCAGAAGCTGAATAGCCTCCCCAGGCATCCTACCAAAGTGAAATATTCCAGAGGAAGTCACACGAATACTCCTTGCATTCGAAATAGTTGAGTGGGACCTTGGAGAGCAGTCACGGCACATCTCTGACATACTCTGTGTCTCAGCTTGCTTGGGGTGGTAACTTGTACGCTTCTGAGCTCTGAGTTGAAGAATTAGTCCTGCTTGCTCTTTTGAGGTTGGTACCAAGTTATCACAATCTGAATCCTTTTGTGCAGAAGGAAATAGCTGTAGGCAGGAATAAGTTTCTTGATAGTTTTGAAATGCTACTCCCAAAGGCACAAACGTCCACATGCAGATTAAAAGACGTTGCTCTTTCTTACAGTGCAGATGAAGCAGATTACATCCAGTTTATTAATAAAAGTTTTATACACCTGAAACATCACAAACATTTACAACTTTCCTGCTTTCTTCTGACTTCTGAAAAGGCAGAGTCATACAGTCACACCGCTGTCTCCTTTGACTCCAGAGTCTGTGGTGGATTGAAGTTCAGTATCTCTTTATATGTAATGCCTGGAAAACAACAGAATAAACATAGTGTTGGTGGTCTAATCAGAGAAGAAGCTGCACAGACATAAGCAAGGTGCAACCCCCAGCATGGTTAGGCTCTGATCTATGTCAGGAAGTGAGAGACCTCTTCAGACAAAGAAAAAAAGAGAGAAGTATTACAAAAAGTAAGGGAATCAAAGATCATTTTTTCCACCATTGCAGATTTGAAGTAGCAGCACAATACTGAAATGTTGTAGGTGCTTTCAAAGGGACGTGAGTGGGCAATATCCTCAGAAAGAGCTACTGAGCAAATCAGCTTTAAAAGCCAAGTCTTCACTTAAAAGTCAAAATATAAACTGCTGACGTTAGATGACAACTAGATTCAGACCTATATCTCTGTTGAGAGACGTATGTTTTCTCTCCGTGAGAGAAGCCAACTTAAGGTCAGTAACTGTTGCAGTCCTATAGAGCCAACGGTTAAGGAACCCTATCCACTGGAAGGAACATGTTGCAGAAATGGTTTCTTTCCTATGTTGCAGGAGGAGGAGGAGGAGAGCCTCTGTTATAAGGCAGAGAAGAAACCTTTGGGGATCATTTCAGGAGGACTTGAGACAAGGAACACACGTTATCAGTAACATTTCTCTATCTTAATGCTGTCTATTTACTCTGTTCCCTCAAAAGCAGAGAAGGTGATTTGCGAAGGGGAATATTCCTATTTCTGGATGACCTTTCCATCTGGTTATTTTTAAAACATCACAAAACTAAACTCACGCTTCCACTCATCTAGCGGAAGATCCATATTATCAAATGTGTCGTCGTATTTCTCAGCTTCGATTTCTTCCTCAGGATCGTGAATTGATTCAAAGTAGGGATGCATCAAAGCCTCAGCTGCTGTGACTCGCTTCTCTGCATCCAGCACCAGCATCTTCTCCAAAAGGTTTACAGCTATTGCACAGAAAACAGTGTATTCAAATCACACCACTGATTCCAGCTTGTACACAGTAATGTTGCTCTGCAGATATTTAAAATAAATACACAGACTCATAAAGCAGAATCATTGGGTATTTGTTCTATAGCAAGTGGGGCCCATCTGCATGACAAAATAGTGTCATGAGCAAGATGAGATGTGTACAAAGCCTGATGCAACACAGAGGTGCTCCCTTGCTTCTATATGCAACACTGCCACATGACCTCAGCTAAGGACTTCTCAGCTTCTGGCTCCAGGACCACCGCACTTCAGGATTTTCCAGGTGCCATTCATCACTGCCACCATGTTATAGTTCTAAGGTACATCACGTACAACCTGACAGCAGCAGAATAAACAGGTGGTTGTGGAGGTAATGAGAACTGCTCTGTATGGCACCAAATCCAAGGCCAAGTATCCTTTGAAGTTAAATAACACAAGTCAGTTGTCCACACTCAGAATCTCAGTGGTGAGTTCATCTGCCATGTGATTTTAACCTCAGCCAAAGCAATCCACAAAAATCTTGCATGTTCCTCTCCAATGGATTTTGGATCAGGTCCACCGTTAGACTGTCAAAATGGGCTAGTGTAAACAGATATGATGAATTATTTGTTTATTCTCTATTTTTTTTTCTATCCTGAAAAAATGTTCCTGGGTTGGGTGGAGCAGCTGAAAGGAAGAAGAGGCAGCAGCACAGCACAGGATGCTGCAACTCCTGCTTGCCACGTGGATTCTCTCCAACCTTCTCTTCCAGACCACAAGCCATTGTTCTCTATGTAAGTAGCGGCCAGATGGCCACAGAGGTGATAGGAAGAAATGTCCTTAAAACTAAATGGAAATGTGAGTTTTACTGCAGCTGAGAAGGTCAGTGAACTAACCATGCAGTCAGGGTAAGAGCTACTTGTTAATTATGTTTATTTCTACTGTATTGGAACATATAATTTTAACTTCTTAAATTGAAGCGATTCAATTATCCCAGTTTATATTCTAATAAAACTGTCTTTGTGAGTGTTCAGGTCACTGGGGAACGGATATGGTTTGGGAAGAGCCATCTTGGAGCTCTGGCTGCCTCAGGTCATGTCACAGTTATGCACCCTTGGTATGCTCTTCTGGCTGCTTTATCTATCAAATCCAAGCCAATGCTCCTCAGGAATGCACAGATGTTTCTCAGGATGATTCCATAACTAAAATGTCCGCTTTCTATTTGCTTGCATTTCTACTGTACATTAGATTGAGCTTTCAGAATTACGTATTTCAAATACAATACAGAGAAAAATGTATTACATATATTTAATTTTAAGAAAGCTGCTTCAGTAAAACCATTAAGTGGATGCTGGATCGAAGCCTAAAACACAAAATACTTCTTTTCGACACTTCTAAGAAACATCTGATTCCTGCCAACATCTAAACTTGGCAAAGTTCTGCCACTACAGTCAAAACAAGAGATAGAAAAGCACGAGAACCATCACATAACCTATCCCATGCCTGATATTGCTGCTGCCTCCAATGCAAACACAAGAACAAGACCAGTTGTACACATCCACACAAACTGTCTTACCCAAAGGATTCGCATACTTCAAGATGGATGCAAAATCTTTTTTCTGGACTTTTGGGAGGCTTTTGATATAGTTTTTTGCCTTAAAAGAAACATGGGTATTCAATTAGACCTCTGCCACCTTTGTAGTGTGACAACATTAACTATATGTTTAACAGGTAACACAACAATGCTTTGATAGCACATTGTACAAATGAATTTTTTAGGGGGGTCATAAAGCCTGATGATATTCACCTTCTTGTTGAAAGGAACTTTTTAAATCAAGCCTTAAAACTGTGATTAAGAAATGATAATGTAAAGCCTTAATTATTAGTACTCCGTATTTAATACATTAATTAGAATAAATATGTATGCACTATTTGAAAGAATGTCACAGGGAGTTAACAGGAATCTCCAGAAGTGAACCTTATACAATAATTCATTAGTATTTAAATTGTATAGTTAGTCTAATGAATAATTTTAGGTTCTTTATAGTAGAGGCTTAAGGATTCTAGAAGGACATCCACATAAGAATAGGAAAGACAGAGTCAGAGGCATCTGCAAACAAGTGGGTTTTCTGAACAGGTTCACATTTTCAGTGTGTTTCCAATAAAAGGAGTAATGTGACGAGCTCAACTGTTTGTATGGTACACACTGGAAACCCTGAAGTATTTAAATATACAGATTCTTCAAGTGTTATGACAATTTTCTGTTCACCACCCCCCCTTAACCTCCAGGAGCTATTCTGAGTGTGCAAAGCACTTCAAGGCAGAGATGTACCATCAGGGGTCATTTCAGTAGCCAAAATATATTATCTCAGCCAATCTAAGAACTGAGCATGGCTTAAGTAAAATTAAGACATGTAAAACCAGCTGACAAAGCAGAATACTCACATCTTGACTGTGCAGTTTTTGAACAAAATCTTGAGTTGGTGTACCTGTTATTTTCATTATTTCTGTGAGTTGGTCCAGATCTGAATATCGGAAATAAGGAACAAAGTCTTTTGCCACAAGAAAACTAAGCGCCTTGCAAAAACCGTGCATTTCTTCACTACTGGAGAATAAAGCAAAAATCACAATGCATTAACTGAGCAGATTTGTAAGAGGTGAGATGGAAGTTCTCCATTTTTCTTGCAAAAGGCAGAGACACTGAAAGCACCTGAAATAAAATATCCTGTAACTTGGGAACAAATAATTGAATCATCTGCAAACTCATCTAATATTATCAGACCTTCTTGATATTTTTGGTCAAAATCAGTCCAAAAGTATTGCATCAGTCCATACGTATTGCATGCACTGCCCTGGTCTATCCAATACTTAGGTGATGTAGAGGCACAAGAAGTCACAGGGAACCTCAAGTGGTACAGTAACAGAACAAAAATCAGAGGAAACCAGCCTGTCTTCTCCCCAGTGAGAAACTTCAAGAGGAAAAAAATTAATCGCTCTCTTCCTCATTTCTCACATGCTTAGGTCGATGCTGAGATGTTGGAGACATTGGGGTGAGGCGTCAAAACACTCCCTAATCTTTTGTGTCCCAAGACAGCACAGATTAATCAGCAACAATAGCAAATTAGCTGTTTCAAAGAGTAAACACCATTTTTACAGGAGGCTGATGCTGCAGAGAACAGCCTTATGACTCCTTTGCTTCTCTGATAAGAGCAGCATATGAGAAGCCAGAAGATAGATTGGAGCTCAGGGCACAGGAGGATTCCATCAACCTTTGCAGGAAAAAGGCAACAGTGAGTAATGCTGATGAAGCAAATATCTGAATAAAATCCCATATCAAGTTTACAGGATAACCTCATAATAATACTAATCCCCAAATCCCCTGAATTAGCCGTTTTCTTGTTCACCTGCCCACAGCTGAACCCACGGCTGCATTTCCCTGACAACAGGTAATACTGATTCATATACTCAAAGGCCAGCGAGGACTATTATGCTGGAGTAATTTCCTTCATAACACAGGATGTAGAACTTCAGCCAACAGTTCTGAAATCTCAAAAACCCATTATGACTAAAATACCTGTTTTTCCACTCTCGAAGTGCAACTTGAAAATTGTAACTCACTCATTTTCTTATTCATTTACCAGAATGCTCAAGGCTAGAATTAATTAAGAAATGCTATGTGTTAGTCAACAGTTGTTCTTTGACAAGCATTTTAGTATTTTCTTGTTAAGAACTAATGAGTCCTTAAAATGTGGACAGCTGAAATAATTTGATGCATCCTACTTTTCCCTAGTCCCTGTAATTTTTTTGGTGAATGCCATCTTCCTTTTTTTTATGTTTTTCCTCACAAAATGAGAATAATATGATCCATGCAATGAAATCCTAATCTTACATGTAAGTACTTAAATACAAATATAACTAAAATGAAACAATAGTGATGCTGTGATTCTGTAAGAAAGCATTTGCAGGTAAGTGTTTTGTTGACTGGAACTCCACAAGGGGAAAAGCCGTGCAAAATGATGAAGCTGACCTGTCAAACATATGAAGCTGGGAAACTAAAAAACAAGTAAAAAATTCTATTAACACCGTTCTCTATTAACTGTCAATACTACTACCACCATGCTGTTGAATTACGGCTTAATTTTAACTGTTTTCTTAATTCCTCAGCAATTAAATGATAGGACTAGATGTTTTCTATAAATCTAAAACATTTTACTAGCTGTTACTTACATAACATGTTTTGGTAAAAGTCTCAAAAAGCATGAAATGGACCAACACGTGCACATAAGTCCATATACTACAGCAGAATCTTCTGTGCGTGTTCTGGAATTGTGGAATCTATTACTAAAAAAATCAAAATATGCCTTATCTATCATCACAGAATCTTCTACCTGATTATTTAAGACATGATTCAAAGATCACCTCTTTCTCTACAGAAAAAGTTCAGTAATACCAGTTTTAATTGGCAGATGTACAAATGTGGTATGGATATCAAATAAGCAATTAATGAAAAAGGTGCAAACCATATTCATTTCAATTTATGCCCATCAGTTTTTGAACAGACCTACTGTATCACATAAGAAATTCTCGTAATTTTCTTACATTAGTGTCATAAATTCATGGAAGGATACGATCATTTCCTTTGAACAGAGGCCTCCCTGTTATCATCTCAGCCATTATACAGCCTACAGACCAGATGTCAACTGAAAAAAAGACCAATAGTCACATTAAATTGCTGAATACTTATCCATTTAAATGTACATAAAGTTTAATTTCAAGCATGTGTTAAAGAAGTGCACAATCTACCTTTATAGCCTGTTACAAAATAAATGAGTGCCTTGCCAAGTATGATGAACGGTATAGGTAAAACTACCAGCCCTTCTAATTAGTGAACTGGACATAATCTGACGTTTCTTAGTAAGAGTGTCTCATTAACAGGCAGATGTACATGGGAAGTACATTTTCAATGCTTTCAAAAACTTCCACAATTACCCTAGCGTTACTTGAACTCCCTCCTTCTGCCGTTTCGCCGTCTGTTCACATTACAATCAGCGTATCTTTGCAGGAAGGTGACAGTCAGTGCAGAACACAAGAATATAGACTAGACTGTCACATCTGTATACATTGATATCACTTTTTTCCGACCACTTTGGCACTTTCTGTTGCTCTCAGAAAATATACAAAAAAGCCCCCAAACTCAGAGCCACCGAACAATTACTGGCAATTTATCTACCAGGAAGTTTTGCGTAATTATATTGTCATGTCCACCTCCAATTTCTCATTCACTTCATAAACACGGACTTTTTTGTATATTGCCCGATTCAGGGAATGCTTTCGTTCTGTTAAGACTTTTGTGAAGAGATGCTGACCTGTTTGCGTGTAATGCATCCAGTTAAGTATGACTTCTGGGGCTCTGTACCACCTTGTAACCACGTAACCAGTCATCTCACTATCTGTATGCCTTGCCAATCCAAAATCCAGAATCTGTAGTGGAAGCACAAAGAACATCCTGATAAGAAAGCTAGTTAACTATTTCATACAGACTTTACAAATGTGAAAAATAAAAGAATTGGAGCAATCTGCAGAGATTGGTTTATTTTTGTATCTTTTTCTCATTGCTTGTTCTCGTTTTAAAAATCAAGACAGAAGTAGCAAGGAGCTTTAGAACTTTATTTCCAAGTTACATACTGCTATAGCAACACTAAATAAGCTGTAAAACTAGTAAAGAAAAAAAAAAATTCTTCAATGATTAATTAAAAAGATACCAGTCACGTTCAATGCAAAAAATTCCCTGGTCATGGAATCACCATTATATCATGCTAGGGCTACAAGAATGGCACACATTTTATTCTCTATCCATCGCTCTCATACCCCAGGTGGCACAACTATTCAAGAGTGCGTTCCAATAATATTCTGAAGTAAGGACGTATCACTATTTGTATTTTATGAGCAACTCATACAAAGGAAGGCTTCCTCTAGGTCACACTGAAAGTCTGCAACAAGAGTAGGGAATTACCATTAATTATTCAGGCAGAGTTTTCTTCAGCCTACTGCATCAACTACAGAACAGCCCTCTGTGAGGAACACAAGGTCAGTGCAATTGTTTGAAAGGATTATTCAGGACAATTCAGCTGATTTCTAAAACTCTCAGATATTTATCTCTGGATAATGTGTACAGCAGAAAGATTAAAAATGAACATTATGGCCCTTTGTCAGCTTCTATAAAATTGGTCTAATAAGGCCCAACTGCATGGATCAGCCAAAGATGGTGCCAAAATATGCAGCCAGCAACAAGAAAATTTCACTCCTACAATGACAGTCAGTTTGTATTTATGAGGAAGTTCATGCTTCTAACATGAAGTAGGAGGCCTGGGTAAGTAAAGTCTATTGAAGATAAATCATCATCATCATCCACAGATAGTTGACTATGCAGCTTTATATGAACAGCCACTGGTTTCCATGTGGATCAGGCTTCATATCTATACTGACAGGGCAGAAGTTTTTATTAGGAGCACCTGTGCACTACTACACCAAGAGTGATGGTTTTGTAATGCTCTCTGTAATTAGACATTTAAAAATATTTCAGGATAGTTTCATCATTCCCTGGCAAACATTTAAAAATATTTCAGGATAGTTTCATCATTCCCTGGCACTAACAGAAAGGAAAATTGTATTTTCATTCACAGATCAAGAATATAAAATGCTATAACTTATCTTTATTGCCATATTTGAAATGTAATTTCCATGTTTTCCCCATAACTGCTGATTATCTACCAATGTAAAAACAGGAGTAAGATCCTAAGGGAGAGATTTACCTGCTTACCAATAAAATGCACTTGATTATGGCCAATTCTTTGGGTACTAAAGATTTACTGGTCTCAAAATATTTGCAATAGCTTTTGTATATAGCTTTCCAATTTATTCTATGTATACAGCACATATTGTGTTTTCCCAGTAACACAGGAAAGGGGAGTGGAATTAAAAAAGGAAGTTTTAGGTAACAGGTCAAAAGCCACATGTGGTGCCATCTATTCAGTCACAGCTTTTTAGGCATATTCCATACTAAGGCTTATGACACTTGGGAGCTGGAAACAGCTAGAATATAATCTGGGTTTGTATTCTTGTAAAAGCAAAAAATAACAGTGTATTAAATTCAGCATTTCTTTTCATTTACATATTAATTAGGCTCAGGAACAAATGTATCCTATTAGTACTTAATATTAACATGGTACCACTTCCACAACAATCTTCACATGAAACTATTATTCCCATACTCCAGTCTTCAACTTTTCAGCTGGAACTTCACAGCAAGTTTGAAAATCCTTTATATAATGCAGGAATTACAAAAGAGAGAGTAAATTCCCCTCAGCTCTCAAGGATAAACTCCCCTTCTACTCAGCAAACTTAATCTTCCTAACTTGCTTCAGTAACCACAATCAAAAGAACTTGTAACCTGGAGACTGCAGAACAGGCAGTGATTTCCCCTCATGCACCCTCCGTGGCCACTTTTCTGATTCCTATGTAGCAACTAGTTGAGAGCATCAGATGAGGGAACCAGAAAGCTCATTGTTGAAATAAAACTGATTGCTTATTAATTACCTATTCAAGGAACTGTTCCAACTTGCCCACAGTCTCATCACTGCTGGAGCTGATGCAAGGGAAGCTGCTGAGGGCAGTGACGTGGGGGAAAAGGGTTGGACTATCCCTGGCAGCGTGGTCCTGTGCCTGCAGAAACGGACTTTGAAAGCACGCTCTCAAGAGCAGGGTCACGTCCTGCCCATTTCACCCGAACGCACGCACATGGGGGAAGTCAGTTCAACTCCTCCAGTGTTAGAGAGATCCCAGTTAAATCCTCACCTGGATATTTTTCATGCACACTTCTCAACTTACTATAGTTTGCCTTCTGTTTATATAGATCATAGTTGCCTTTTGACATATTCCCTGACTGCAAATTTGCACTTTTCTTCTGCATATGGTATCAGAGCTTATTGTACAAACCAGAGGCATCATAATTTGCTCTGAGAGTCAAGAAACAAAATAAAGCTTCATGCTACATTTTCTTCACGTGACTTCACAAAATCATATCAGAATATGATACAGAATTATTTGCCACAGTTTATCTAAAAGCTTAGAAATGTTCAAGGTAACAGAACAATAAATTGTGTTAAATCTGGAGATACAGTGATCGTATCATGGAAGAATGTCTTAGACCTGGGCTGCATCTCAAAATGTAACTGCGCAGCTCAGGGGTTAGGAAGAGAAACGTGTACAAGTGTCTTTTATAGATTCTCTTTTTTTCCCCAGTCACTCTGAGACCCACTCGCCATTTGGCCACCTACAAGCCAGGAGAAGACAATGGCTTTTTATGTTAGGGAAATTCTGCAATGTTGGGACCCTGAACATTCAGGTCAGNCCTGAGACCCACTCACCATTTGGCCACCTATGTTAGGGAAATTCTGCAATGATGGGACCCTGAACATTCAGGTCAGTCTCCAAAGAGGAAAAAAATTGTACTAAAACACCTACCTGCAAGTATATAGTTTGTATGTTGTATGCAAAAAAAACCATTTTTGCAGTGCTGCATCAACTTTTCTTCTATTTACTTAAGGAAGTGCTTCACAACCTTTGATCTTGCTCTGTATCTTCCAACTTGTAGACTTTTAATATTTATTCAAAGCTGGAATTCTCACATCACTGAACCCCTCCCATAAAATCTTCTGTCTCTTGTAGGGAAGAAACCTTGGCCATAACATCTAAATGTACTTACATATCAAGACATAAAAGCCCCCATTCAAATTTACTGTTGTTTTGTGAGGATATATAAGCCAGTCATGATTCAAGCATGGGATAAAAGACACAGCTTCATTTTGTAATTAAATGAAAAAGCCTGACTAACCTTTCAGATTGCTAGAGCTAAGAGAAGATAAGTGACAAAACCATTCTAAAAAAACAAACAAAAAATAAAATACAATAATGGAATTAACTGGGGACTGGAAGCACTCTGGGGCTACTATCTCTGCACTCAAGAGAATAAACTGTATTCCTAAAATAAGCAGGTTGAATACTACATAATTCTACTTCATTAAAAATATTTTTTTTATGCCAGAGTCATTCTACACAGCCAAACAGATGCATTTTTGCTAGGTCCTGCGTAATTATTTCTGAAGTAAAAATATTATCCACTCTAGCAGGCTTTGGAAGATTTCCAATACATGTAAGAAACTTCAATCAGAACTGGTCAGATTCAGTATTTCAGTTCAGTGATTTAGAAGGAGGCTTGGGGTGACAAGCATGCAGGAGAAGAATTACTACCCAGATGGGTTCCAAGGAAGTGCAACACCTACATTTCAGGACAGATAACTTTCCACAGCAGGTGCTATAGACCTGACCTCCAAGGGTGCATGCTGGCTGAGTTCAGTTTCCATGCTGGGAAAGGGGTATGGGCCCCATACTCTTACCTGTCTTTGGAGGGAAGTGCCAATGGATAGGATGAAGGGAGTCACAGTACATGCCAACACTTGCCCCACTCCAAAGAAGTGAGGCAGGTAATACAAAAAAATGTACAAAAAATACAACTAGGTAATACGAAAAATGCCATCAGATGCACCTGTCTTGCAGTGTAGTGGCAGAAACAGCTAATAACCAAACTATAGGAGGCTGAATTAGGAATTGTCTCCCTTTAAGATCTTTTTTTCTCACTCCTTCAATTAAGAGCAAAAATGAAGCAGAATCAATATACTTCTGCTACAAAATACTCTTGTAGTCTACATGCAACTCAGTATCATACTACTGTTAGTTGTAACAGCGCAGAAAGAATCACTTTCAAAGAAATCAGACATTTTTGTTTGTGGTGAGCAGTATGTGATTCCTCTCATGCTCCTCTGAAGTGATTTAGCTGCAACATATCATAAAAACAGCTCTCCGTTACAACTCTTATATGACTGTAACCATGACATATTTTTTTTTAAGTGTTTCACATGACTGCACAGAATTCAGTATACAGAATATATATACAGTATTCATTGCAACATCACACAGGAAGAGGGCGACTATTACTGCCACGCACACGTGGTTGGTGTGGGCATACAGCTGTGGCACAGGCTGCTCCATCAATACCAAACCTGCAGAAACAGTTTCAGTTCTTACACTGTCCTTCACCTAGCTGAAGGGACCCAAGTCAGCAACTGCTCCACCGATGAACGTGATAACCTGCAGACTGACTTCCTTAATCATCCAGATTAACAAAACTTCCAGAAATCATCCTCTACATCATGGAGTCAACTCCCATCTCCCCCCAGTTAGCACCAGGTACTAGCTTCCCAGAGTGTCATATCTGGACTAGATGTTTTCAGCTAGGACATCCTGGGCAACATTTCTAGCTTGAGGTACGGCCATTTGTTGTGCTTGGCTCCAGAAAGATCTCAGAAATAGATCACTGCCTCTGCCATTCATCAAAAATGCACACTTATGTCAGTCAAGGAGATAGAAACAGGAGGTGAATAGATTCTCACTATTCAGGGCTTTATTTCTTAAATATCTAATTATTCTTGTGGTGACTGCAGTTGGACAAATGGGAAAATGCTTATAAGGACTGCTCAGTTTTTCAGGATCGTTACCACTGCCCATCTGATCCTCTTCCCTTTCATTTTCCAACATTTCCCTGTTTCTCCAGGATGCCTCAAAGTCCCTGGGCTGAAAACCTGGCCCATCACTGAAACCAGCCAGCATGTCTAGAGCTGTTGTTCCTGTTGCCTTCTGTGGTGTATTTCTAATATACTTGACTGTTTTTTCAAAGAAACACATCCTACCTTCAATTCACAGTCTTCATTAACTGCCAAGTTTCCAGGCTTTAGATCCTGTAATCAGATTTGAAATGGATGTTATTTACTTATTTTATAGCAAGCACAATAAAGTACACTTTCTTTCTTTCTTCTAGGTTTAATGGTTTTCATACAACTACCTAGAATGGCAACAGGTAAAATTATGTCACAAATCTAAATTAGAAAATTAAATATAACAACAGAAACAAGGACACAAGCTTGCATATATTTGGCTTTTTTTCCAGTATGTTTTCCCTGCAGACAAATCAACTTCTTTTTTCTGCTACAAGCCATGAAAATACTTGCCAGTGAATGAACTCACTTGTCTCACTGTGAGTGGGGTTTGGACATAAATTTGTTGCATTTAATACTAAAACCACAGAGTTAAAGATTCACATATATACTTCCAGACTGTACATACTACATATCAAATTATACTTTTAAAAGGTTCCATAACCTGACAGACTTAGAAGGAGTACTGAAGGAATCAAACAAGATTTTACTTAAAAGCCTATGCTCTCTTCTGTGGGAAAATCAATTTCCTAACAAAGTCAATTGAATGGAGACTGCAACATGAAATAAAAAATTTCCCTTAAGCCTCTTTAGCTACTGTAGAGACTTCTAAGGATCTTCAAAAGTTGTACTTCCAAGTTTAGCAGCAAAGGGAAGAGTACTGGCAACAACTAAGAAGATTTTACAATGTCAGTGACTCTCAGACATTCACAATTACAAAGAGAAAGAAAAACTTAGAAATAATTTTCCTTCAGCTTTTTGAAACCTTTGTTTGACACTTTAGCACAAGACATTTAGAAGAATCTTCTCAAGTTTTTAAGAGGCATCCACTTGTTTTATATGAAGATGTTTTAAGATCAGAGCCTTGGAGAGAAACAACTTGGTGCAAAGAACTGTAATGAAACCAAGAAGCTCAAGAGCCATCAAGAGGGAGCTTAGAAAAAGTCTAAGAAACTGTAAATTTAGACTATAATCACAGCAGCCATAGAGATAAAAATACCAATTTATCACATTGTTTTGGCAGCTTGTGTAGTTTACATGTCCAGATTAAAGCTACTATACAATGTGCACTTTCTGTTGTGCTCTTGACATTTTATTACAAATGGTCAGTTTCTACTGTTCTCATGCAGTTTTGGAGGAGGTTATGCTGCTTGGTACCATGAGGGCATCATTCAGAACTTCCTCACACTGCAAAAGTGATTTTAAGTGGACTTTAGACACAGCAGGGACTCAAAAAGTGTCAGATGCTTTATTTCTCTCAGAAAAAAAAAATGGTTTTCAAGGTTCTAAAATTTTGGACTATTTTTTTTCAGTTTCTGTGAAACTGTTCCAACTTTGAACATCGACATGACCTTTAAAGAACATTTAAACATTGTTTTTAAAAGTTTAATCTTCATTTTAAAAAAAGCCAGAAAAACCTCTTATCCATCTCAACTTAAGACACTCTTTGCTCTTGTAAGGACTTACAACTCGACCTCACAAAGGAATTTAAGAAATCCAAATCTAAGCTGTATTCAGTGCAACCTGAGGGCCCAGCTTACACTGATGTAGTCATACTACCTTTCATTCCTATTGAAGAAGAAACCCAAGGCATCATCAAAAAGAGACACCATAAACAGAATTTCAGGCACATTTATGAGCATGCTTACACACAAACACGGTTCACATTATCAAAATATAAACATCTTTTCTATTGTTTCCACTTACCCTGTGAATTATGCCTGATGAATGAATATACTGTAAAAAGAGAAAATATATTTTTAGTTACTGAGGTCCTGACTTTAAGAAGTTGCTTGGGGCAGGGAAGAAAGTGCTTTTCCATGGTGCTGAAGCAATCTGAAATTAGAAAATACTTATTTGTTGCACAGAAGATCTTTTAGCTAAGTTTCTAACATTCAGATTATTAAAAACTAGCGTTCTGCCCTTTCCCTCTGCCAATAATAAGAAAAAACGAAATCACTTTGAGTACTGTAACAGATGATACAGTTTTTTTCTAATTCTTCCCATACATAAAATCTAATTTTGGGTTAAGTTTTGGCATTGGTAGATATGTATATGTATCAAAATAAACCCTGCTATTTTATATATCAGAAATACTCTCTTGCAATAGATGTCTCTAGTGTGCTATCATGGTTCAGATTCATATGCTCCAGCAGCACTGAGTTTTAAGAGATCATTTAAGACCAGGATGAAGGAGGCCAGTCAAGGTCTTAGCTGAGAAGTCTTACTATGTGCTTCAACACTTCCTCAAGGAAGCACAGAGAATTCATGTTACAAGACATTCTCCTTTACCTGAACATTTTCATCACCCTTCCAGTGACCTATTTAAGGGCTCACAAAAGTAAAACCAACAAACTACAACTGGTTCTTTTGGGAAGACACCTGACTAAATACAGATGTGTGCACCCATGACTGTCACCAAAGGCCCCCCACTGAGGTACACAGTTCCTCTCATCAGCTGAATGATGGCCTAGAAGAGACTATTTTCATTACAGACCATAAAGGGAGCTTCTAGTAACTGGTTCAGACACAGTAATCCCTTTTGCAAGGATTGAAATGCAGGAAGTGGTCCTGACCTGAGGACATGCTTTCCAAGAGCTGCCTGGGATGTGCTAGTATTGTCCACTTCAGGTGTGGGAAAGTGATTTGAAACTCCCACAGACCATACTACTGGTGACAGCTCATACTACTGACACTAAGCAACACAAGAATAATAAAGCCTTTTTAAAAGACCTCAGAAAAGATGGAGGAGATGTGAATCTCACCAGCTTCACCTGGAGAGTTTTCGTTTTATTTCGTCCTGAAGAATGGGACAATAAGTGGGAAAAGAGTACCAGCTGTCAGAGCTAGGAAAGACCAACTTGGGACAGTCATCATGGCATCACTGAGATGCACAGAAGCAGTGAACTCTGCAGGGAAACTGCCAACCAGCCATAGCCCCAGCAACCACCATCTTCTTCCCCAGCAGCCGTGAAGGTGAGCAAGTAACCTTGCAAATGCAACAGTCCCTCTGCAAAGGGATCCTCATAGTCCATGTGATGAGTGGACCACTGAAAAGAAATCCGAGCTACAGATCAAATCCAACTTCTTCAGACAGATCCAATGTGCATTTCAAACAGGTTTCTGAACTTAAACAAAACCCATAGAACCTTAGCAGCACAAATCAGGATTTAAGGCACCAAGTTTTTAAAGCAGTGACTGAATGGAAATAAAATCTCTGACATTTACATTTTCCTCTCTCACACCTGACACAGTGCTTCAGATGTGGTCTTGTAGGGTCTGAAAAGCGGGGAAAAAATCACTTCCCTTAGTCCTACTACGTTACCAATCCAGCCTATTTCATGGTGGGCCTCTGCCGTCACACCGGTGCACTGCTGACTGTTGTGCCCGAGTCCGTGCAGGTCTTGGCATTTGCAGTAGATCAGTTCCTGCTGCATATTACTTGCAGATTAGGCAAGGTTTAACATCACCCATAGGAAATGCCAAAGTGCTTCACAGGATTTCCTGGGGCAGGCATAAGGGCCTGAGGGTGCAGGGCTGTTCCTCAGAACGTAAGCTATAAAACCGCTACAGCAAACGAAGAACTACAAAATGCTGTTTCTCTTATGGATGTACATGAAGTGGATCGGGATGGGAGGAACCAGTTGCAGAAGAAGGAAGTTTGTCATTGGTATGTGGAAACCAGAGAGGATATATATGTTTTGGTTTGGTTTTAAGAACTTTATCTGCAAGTAGTTAGATTTGCCATAAATGAAGAAAAGGATGATGTCTCCTCCACCTTGATCAAGGATCTCACAATGACTACTTGCATTCTAAATAATTGCAGTGTCTTCTTCCCGAAGACTCTTAATTTTCCAGAGCAGATGCTTAAAATATTCTATAGCCTATTTTTCCTGTTATGACTGTACACAGTAAGGAAGTAAGTGGCAGATTCAGGAATTTCTGCACCTAAGAATGTGGTATGTAGGAACAGAAATTAAAAGGACTGTACCTGTCAGAGTTTTAGTTAAAGTATATCTCACCCGCTTGGGGGAAGACCATGGTTTCACTGGAATTCTCACCCCACTGAAGGTTTTTTGAAGGTTTTGTGAGTGTTCATAGCACCAAAATAATGTTAACACTTTGGGAAGAATTCCTATATTTTCTAAACACTCCTGTTAATACAACGTTGCTGAAATTACACCAAACATCACTTATTCCTGGTGCTAATGTACACATCAGCCTTTCTGTAAGCTGAAATACTGGTGCAGTGCTGCACTGTTTCTTTAACAATAGCAGTATTCTTTTTAACTGCATTTTATTATCTCTTGGCAGGTAGCAGCACTGGAACTATGCCAGTTTTTGTTCAGAAAATTTTCCATTTCAGTTCAATAACCTTCTGAAACAAGATCCTATTCTTACTCATTCTTCTCATTAAATTACCCACTTACTGACACATTTTTCACTCTTAACATGGCAAAAAACATCCAGAGCAGAGCAGAGCAGACATATCCTTCACAAAGCTATTACCATTCACCTGAACCATATTGGATTCAAGAACCCAGTTAACATGAGCAAAGTGTTTTGGAGCACAGGAGCTCTGTGCATTATCCTAAAGCTAATTTTTAGTAGCATGCATAAATCCTTGCATGCAAGCTTCAGACTGAGCTAGGAAGCTATCCAACAGTTGTCTAAATTCTAAGCATTCCTGCCTGTATATGCAATCTCTACAGAAAATAAAAAGCTAATCAAAAGGGAATTAGAAAAGACTCAGGAGAAAGTATTCTAGGCAGCATGCAAAATGAAAATGAGGAGTGACCTGGCGAGGAAGGAAAAACTGAAGAGGAAATGGGTGAGCGGGGGAAGGGAAAGCAGAGCAGCAGAAAGAACAACATAACTGTGAACAAAAGACAGTAAATAGAGATGACAGAAGGAGAGAACTAGAGCAGGTAAATATTACAATGAGGATGGCAAGAGAAGCTTGAACAGGTGTTTGCATGGCCCAAGAGCTATCCATCCATTCCCAAATACTGTACAAACAAACAGGACTGCCACCCACCTCCCCTGACCTCTACAGGGGGGAACCCAACCGGGCGCTCCTGCAGAAGAGGGACCCAAGTCTGAAAGTGCTGGAAGCTCCAGCCCCTTTCCACCTACATAAAGACATTTAAGTTCATCTTGCCTTCTCTACTCTTTGACAATACACAGCTTTTCTGTCAAACAAAAAAATTATGAAAGCCCTTCTAAGTTGCAAGCTCATACTTAAATAAAACTTAATGCCAGACTAAGGTTTGACTAGGAAACAGACAAAGGAGAGGCAGGTCATCGTTTTCAAGTGGTGTCAAATCACATTTTTTTTTCTTACAACAGATGAAATTAAATTCTGATAAATTACAAGGCTCACCAAAGAAAAGAAATTAATATTTAATTCTCTGTAGAAAAAAGACAGTAAAATGGCAACAAGGACTGTATAGACTTACAGAGCAATGACTTGAGGCCTTGACACAAATCTTCCTGAGCTCAGCATGAACTTTCCATTGACCTCAATTTATATGTATTTTTAAAATCAAGCCTGCTAAGCATTTTGGTATACAACCAATCCAGAAACAGTCCACAGGTAGAAACAAAGCAAGCCTGCAATGAACTGACTCGGGGCCTCAAAAAAATCTCTCTTACCTCTTCACAATACATCACTCATGCAGAGTTTTTTCTATATGCATTTAACTGTCACCTGTAAAGAGGTGGTTGCAATAGAAGGATGCAATGTGACAGAAATGAACAACCTTCTTTGCTTTTGACCAGACACAAATACAAATACCGTAAAGTGCCTACATACTTCATGCAAAGGACAAATGCGTATTGCAGGTAGCATCTCTAACACCAAAAAACCACCCCCAAATAGAGTCCATTAAAGTTAAAAGGTGCAAAAAAGTAATATGCATTATAAAAATGAGAGGCTAAGCTCAGGAAGTTGAAAGAGTTTTACATATATTCCTCCTTCCCAGGTGTTGCAGGTACTTTTCCCTTACAATGCCTCAACTGGGCATTAGGTAAGTCTAAGCTTTGTCCCTCCGCCCCACCAGAAAGACTATCTAAATAAACACAGATGGGTTATTTTTAATCCACATACAGCTGACTTTAAAAACTATACAATTTTCATGTAGAACTTGGCAGATCTTTTCTTAAATAACTTATTGATATCTGTGAAAGAAAAAACAAATTACTGACCCATTTTCTTTTTTTTCTGCATGCTAGAAATAATGCCTTCAGCTTAACCCACTTCCTAGCATGGACAGTGCTGCAAGAATGTCCCTCAAGCACCGGACCACTCCTATTTCTTAAAGATATTTCCAACTAGGTGTTTTATTGCAGCTGGATGATTTGGTCCAAGAAGAATCCAAAAGTTAATGGAACAGATGTAAAGACTTGTGAAATGTTTGCTGTTCAATATGAAATGACAAAATATCAGAGTCCAGTAGCTGAATAATGTCTTATTTCCTGCTGGTCATTTTGAGGTAAGTACAGTTGCGCTCATCAAAAATGTGGGGGAAGAAACAAAATATTCAGGTGAACACTTCTTGTAGAAGACCTAACAGTTACAGAGCCAGAGATACTAACTTACTAAGACTATCTTGGCACCTCTGCTGGTTGCCCTACCAATTACCAAAAATCACTTACCAATTACCATCACAGGCAAAACAGACTTGACTTGGGGAAGATTAATTTAATTTATTGCCAAGAAATAACAGAATAGGATAGTTTGAAACAAAAACCAAGACTAAAATCACCCTCCTTTCCTCCCAGGTTCAACTTCACACTTGACTCTTCTACCTTGTCCCCTGAGCAGCACAGAGGGATGGGGAATGGGTACTGTGGTTGGTTCATTACACGTTGTATCTGCTGTTTTGTCCTCCTCACACTCTTCCCCTGCTACAGTGTGTGGTCTCTCCCACGGGACACAGTCATTCATGAACTGCTCCAGCACGGGTCCTTTCTATGGGATATAGTCCTTCAGGAACAGACTGCACCAGTGTGGGTCTCCCATGGGCCACAGGTCTTGCCACAAAACCTGCCAGGAGCCTGCTCCAGCATGGGCTCTCCATGGGCGGCAGCTTCCTTCAGGGTACATCTATATGCCCCAGCACGGGGTCCTCCATGGGCTGCAGTGTGGCTATCTGCTCTGATGTGGTCCTCCATGGGTTACAGGGAAGGAAACCTGCATCACCACGGTCTTCTCCATGGGCTGCAAGAGAATCTCTGCTCCAGTGCTTGGAGCACCTCCATCCTTCTCCTTCCTCACTGACCTTGGTGTCTGCAGGGTTGTTCCTATCCTATTTTCTAACTCCTTTCTCACAGCTGCTGCTGCACAGTGTTTTTTACCTCTCCTTAAATCCATTATCACAAAGGTGTCATAAACATTGCTGAATGGGCTCAGGTTTAGCCAGTGGTGGGTCTGTCTTGGAGACAGCTAGAACTGGCTGTGTCCAAAATGGGGGCAGTTCTTGGTGTCTTCTCACAGAAGCCACCCCTGTAGCCCCCCACTACCAAACCCTGCCACACAAATCCAATATATCCTCCTTAATTCTTTTAGAATTAAATTCTTCAGATGTATGTCAACTGTACACAATTGCTCCACTTGTCCTCCACATTTACTGATCCAATAGACTTCAGTGTCAACCTTCGAGGCCCACAAACTCCACTCTGTTTGCCTTCATGAGACAATCTAGGCCATCGAGACCAAAATATGTTTCTAGACCATTTCACTGGAATTAAATCCATTATTCATCCTTTCCACTATACTCAAGCTATTTTTTCCAGTTAATATACTGCTTGCCTGTAAAATTAGCCCAAATGATGTTTTTAATCTCTGGTGAATAGCATGCCTCTGCTGGAAACCTGTTTCCTAGACAGTTACCTGCAATGAAACAGATCATTCCACTTAGATTGTCCTTGAGAAAACACTTATTAGGACATGCCTTTGTAATTAGGGAACTAACTACAAAACTGAAATCATAACTCCATGTTCAAAGCCCAGATCAATTCCCTTTTGTTTAAATAAAGCCAATTTCCCTAAACCTGGCTTTAGTTTCTGATTTGTAAAATGGGTATTACAGCATTTAAATGCCCAACTGTAGAATAAAAAGGTTAATTAGTTAGCATCCGCAAAAGGCTGTGTGAGTGAAAATCTACTGAATGAAGAACAGAAAATCCAAAGCAGGGTCAAAAATAAAATAATAACGCAGGACTCAACAACAAACTATAGTTACTAAGTTTTGTGATGGGAATAAAACCATTTACTTGCCCTCTGTATCTGTTAAGTACTGAGAGACACAGGAATCTTGGGTACACTGTTCCTGATGTTCTTATCCAGGAACAGCACGCTGTCCTGTGACACTATTTATTTTTAATAGTGTTTGGCAATTCAAATATAGAACTGGAACAATCAGTAACCTGATGGATATGCCAGACCCTCCTGTATCAAAACCAGTCCCGTATTTCCACTGCACAAGTGTATTCCTATGCAACACACCTTCCACCACACTGACTCCACTTATCTCTGTACGAGTGCAGAGGAAGGTCTGCCCATACGTTGTATGCTGCAGGCACAGGACTGTAAACCAAAACTGTGCAGTGCAAGCGGCAGCCAAGGAACAACATCCAATTCCAGACAGTGCTGTCCCACGGCCTTGTTACAATGAGCATCTCCAGAGCAGCACAGGGAATTAAACAGCCACCACTGCAGGAGAGCCTGGCTGAAGCCTGCAGAGCTAGGTCAAGGTTTTTCTTCTCTTGGAACTGTGTCACCAAAAGTAAAAGACACTAAAGAAGTAATGGCCTTTTTATGATCAACATACACTCAAAAAGCAGACACTGTAATTTAAGAACCATGGTACCAATCTAGATTGAGAAGTATTTTCATATCACATTAATATAGGTTATAGATGGACATGGAGCTTAAAGTTCCTTTTGTGTTTAAAGAGTATCTTCTTTTTGTGTTGTTAAGACAGAAACTTTAATAATCACAGTCCATTTTTTAAAAGCTAAATAGGGGAAAAAAGCAGTAGCAATAATAAACAATATTTAGCAGAAAGATGAGGAAGAAAACCATACAAAGTATATGACACTTAATACATTTAGATTGTGAGTCAGTAAAATTCAAAGGTATGTTGTTTTCTCACAGCTGTTGTCTATGCAGTTCACAGAAGTGTAAGATCCAAGAGATAAAAGAGAGATATAAACATATAAACAAAGAATATAAACATTATTTCTGAGAAAGAGTGAGGGATTAACAGTCAGGCTTAGCTGGGTTTACACTCAGGGTTATTCTCTGCAAAATAAAAAAAAAACAGAATAACAAAGAAGCTCAACAACTAACTTCAGGATGGAATGTGGTTATACTTTTTGTTCAAGTATAAGAAAATTTTACATTGAAATTATTACTCTTCCCCAGACACCAGGCTCCAGCAAAGTCACGACTTACTGGAAGAGCTACACGATGAAGCTTTCCTACACAGTTCAAAACTAGACAAATCTGAATGGTTCCTTTGAGCCTTTTATGAATCCTTCCCTAATTTCACAGTGTAAAATGCCAACACATTACAAAAACAGGCACTAGAAGACAAAACCAAGTGAAGGTGGTGGGAAGCCTGCATGATGAAGGATAAAAGCAGAAGTGTAGATGAGGTGGAAGCAGAGTCAGGTCACTCAGCATGAACATCAGGACGCTGTCCAAGTGTGCAGAGATGCACCTCAGGAGCAAAAAGAAAACTAGGGAAAACTCAGGCCCACTGCTGAATGGGGCAGAGCATTATGTGACAAGGGGCATGGAAAGGGCCAAGGTACTCAATGCCTTCTTTCCCTCCATCTTTACTGGTAATATTTGCCAAGTCATAGGTCCCTGAGACCACTGGGAAAGTCTGGAGCAAGGAAGACTTACTCTCAGTGGAGGAGGATCAGATTCGGGAACATTCACACAAACTCGATAAACACAAATCCCTGGACCCTGATGGGATACACTCATGAATACTAAGGGAAGTTGGCCAAGGTCACTGTGAGGTCCTTCAATAATATATGAAAGGTCATGATGATCAGGAGATATTCCTCATGATGAGAAGAAAGCAAATAGTATTTGTGTCTTCAAAAAGGGCAAGGAGGAAGAGGATCAAGGAACTAAAGGCCAGTCAGCTACACCTCACTCCCTGAGAAGGTAATGAGCAAATAATTCTGGAAACTATTTCCAAATATAACAAGGATGAGGAAGTGACTGACAGTAGTCAACACGGATTTATAAAGGGGAACATCATGTCTGATTAACCTCTTAGCCTCCTATGATGAGATGACTGGCTTGGTGGATGATGGGAGGGCAGTAAGTATTCTTTACCTTGATTCTAGCAAGGCTTTTGAAACTCTCTCCCATAGCACCCTCATAGACCGAGGAAGAACAAGTTAGATTAATGGACAGTGAAGTAGACTGAACATCCTGGATCAAAGTTGACTGAGTCAGTTGACTGAACTGCCTGCATCAAAGGGTTGTGATCAGTGGCAGGAACTCCATATGGAGGCCAATCACTACAAATGCCCACCCTGGAGTCAGTACTGAGGCCAGTCCTGTTTAATATCTTCATTACTGACCTGGATGCTGGGACAGAGCACACCCTCAGCAAGTCAGCAGATGATACAAAACTGAGAGGAATGTTCATACACCAGATGGTTGTGCTGCCATTCAGCGAGACCTCCACAGACTGGAGAAATGGGCTGAGAGGAACCCAACAAAATTTAACAAAATCCTGCACCTCAGAAGGAATAATCCCATGCATCGGTGCAGGCTGGAGGTTGACCAGCTTGGCAGAAAATGACCTGGAGGTCCTGATGAACAAATTGAACATGAGCAATGTGCCCTTGTAGCAAAGATACTACTGCATTAGGCAGAGGATTGGCAGCAACTTGAAGGAGGTGATGTGAGATGCACCTAGACTGCTGTCTCCAGCTTCCAGCTGGGTGTCCTGGTTTGGCCTGGCCAAACCAGGACAGTGGGCTTCCCACTTAAAGCGAGACAATGAAGCAAATCCAGCAAAGCTCCATGGAGATGATAATGGGACTGAAGCATCTGACTGAAGAGGAGAAACTGAGACAGTTTTGCCAGGATTGCTTGGCTATGCATGATGGAGGCAGTGAAGAAGACAGAACCAGATACTTCTAAAAAGTGCCCATTGAAAGGACAAGTGATGGGCAAAAACTGAAACACAGGAACTTACATTTAAATAAAAGAAAAACTTATTTCGCTGCCAGGGAGACTGAACCCTGGAACACATTGCCCAGAAAGGCTGTGGTGTCTCCATCCTTGGAGATACCCAACTGCACAAGCTCCTGAGCAGCTTGCTTAGTTTGACTCTGCTTTGTGCAGGGGAGTTGGACTACATAGTCTCCAGAGGTCCCTTTGAATCTCAAGGAGTCTGTTAAAAGATGTTAAGAAGTTACCATCTTTCAGTGGACTCCCTTCTGACATCTTTCACAGCTGTTTAACTCAGGTGCCTGTTAGCTTGGGCTTGTAAGTGATTTATCTGTGCTCCTCTCAGGCACCTTCCACTCAGATTTGTCACTAAAAATTCATGGTCCTTCCTCTTTATCGAAGCTGTCCCAGACTTGTGGAGACTTCAGACACTCTTTAGCTTTATGTGCATGTTAAGCAAAGGACACACACTTTTCAATTTCACAGAAAACATTTGGACATCTGGCTCAGATGGGTGTTTCAATATAGCAACAATCCCAACGACTTATCTATTTAAATTTAGCAATGAGCTTTGCAGAACTGGACTTTTAACACACAAGGGACCAGACTAGCACTTGCTGTTGTCCTCAACACCTCCCAAAACTAGCCTGAGCACTAGGAGTCAATGGGGCTTGGCATACCTCTCAGGATCGGAATTTCACCTCAAAATACACCTATGCAGACTAGTAAATATATATGGTTAAATATATATGCACACATGTGCATCCACACCCCTCAAATCCCATATAGATACACACATATACACATATATTATATATATATACTCAGAAGAGCAGAGAAAGATACTACACTTAGAGCAAGTTAGGTGCAGAGTGCCTTAGCAAACTGTGTGTTAGGCCAGTATTGGCGAGTCACAGAAGCATTTTCAAATTGGAGAAATTGGCAGCTGATGACCTAGCTGAGGGCTCAAGTCAAGGGGACTTGACCTGAACAGTTAAGTCAACAGTGGCTTCACTCTCCAACTAGCCACAGGAAGAGGTACAGCAAAGCACCACCACAATCAACTACTGGGGAAGAAGGCAACTAAAAATGACAGCAGGGATGTTTTGGTGTACTCAACTATGAAAACCAAGGTCATCCTGGATCAAGGTACTATATAGATCTTGTATGACTATCTTATCTTTTTTGCTTGAAAAAAGCCACAGACAAAACCATCATACAAAAATCCCCAGATAACATTTATCATCACAAAACAACTGCTAAGCAGAATGTTACTACATTTACTATGTTGAATGTTACTACTGTTACTACACAAGGCAGTATAAATTTTATCCTGCTATCAAGCAATAAGTATTTATAGCTGTCCATAATAGTTTACTAGGAAAAAAGATTATGAAATCAAAATAACAGTAAAAGTGGCAAACCTTTAAGCCTTTCAACATCTGATATACCAGGAACTGGATTCGGTCTTCAGTTAGTTTCTCATGCTTCATTATCTTACTCAAGTCTGTTCCCATAAATGGCATGACAAGGTAGCTTAAAAAAGAAAAAAAACAAGGAAGAAAAAAGGACAGAATAACTTTGTCAAATAAATTGAAACATAATTTATATATGTTATAGTTCAGTGACAATATTAAATTATACAACATTCAATTTACCAAACAATCCCATCATTATCCCCCTGCTCTCCAAGTTTCTCTCATTTTATCTATTTCGACTTTCATAAAGAGGTATTGCCCAACTCTGACACTGATTATGGAAAGTTGTTAGTTATCAGAAGAGTGCAGATTCTGAACTAGTTAGAAAGAACCTAACCAAGAGCCATGTGATATTCAAAGACATGAAAATGAAGACATTCATGCAGTGTTATATATCTCACAATCATGACCATAGCATTGAACTAGCAGCAACCAAACTGCCTAGATTGTTCGTTCAAATAGACAAGGTCTGACATAATGGAAATAGAGATGATCAAATTAGGAGGCAACAGTAACTTCCATTAATTTTCATCTGGGATCATACAATCATAGAATCATTATGGTTGGAGAGGACCTCTGGGATCATCAAGTCCAACCTTCATCCTAACATCTCTCTAACCACTAGACCATAGCCTCAAGTGCTACATCTACTCGTTTTTTGAACACCTTCAGGGATGGTGACTCCACCATCTCTCTGTGCAGTCTGTTCCAGTGCCCAACAACTCTCTTAGTAAAGAATTTCTTCCTAATATCCAATTTAAACCTCCTCTGATGCAACTTGAGGCCATTTCCTCTCGTTCTATCATTAGTAATTTGGGAGAAGAGACCAACACCAGCCTTGCTACAACCTCCTTTTAGGTAGTTGTAGAGGGCAATAAGGTCTCCTCTCAGTCTGCTCTTCAGACTAAACAGCCTCAGTTCCCTCAGCCGCTCTTCATAAGGCATGCTTTCCAGACCTCTCACCAGCCTTGTTGCCCTTCTCTGCACCCACTCCAGCACCTCAATGTCCTTCTTGTACCGTGGTACCCAGAACTGGACACAGTACTCAAGGTGCGGTCTCACGAGTGCTGAGTACAGGGGCACAATCACCTCCCTACTCCTGCTGGTTACACCGTTTCTGATACAGGCCAGGATGCCAATGGCCTTCTTGGCCACCTGGGCACAAACTGGGATCATAAACTGGGATCTTCGATACTTAGTACTGATAAGGGACACCAGCAACAGAAAGCTTGAGAGTGTCAGGCTGGCATTTCAAGGCTAATCTTCTCTCAAAATCCAAAACTGTTCTTCGCATTCCTTGTAGTAAACTCTTCCTTCAGAGTCTATTCTTAAAGTCAAGTCTGAGCACATACACAGCCAGTCATGTCTGGCAATTGAGGATAAAATCAGTTTTCCTCTTCTTATGAAGCATTACGAAGCATCTGCATAAGCAGATGCATTTTCATGGAGGGAAGAAATAGAGGCAATCATTGTTTCATAACTACAAATTTTATTATTGAGACTAAGATAGGTTTCCTCTGGTTACAATATGCAAAATTATAATTCTGCTGATTTCTACTATTAAATCTGTATGAAAACTTCATTTATTGTATTAGAATTGCAACTATAAGTAAAACAGAAATTTAATATAAAGTCATAAGGAGATGGGGCACTGATTTAGTCACTAGGAGTTTTAGGTAATATTTTCAACATTTCCTAGGTACTAAACATTTTTTCCCCACAACTGTGGGGATCAGAACTTAGGTTCCCAGTCCCGGCATTCACAAATTTGCTATCCTTTGGATACAAAAGATGAGCTATTTTATTCTGTAACTATATAAAGGACAGAGCAAATATGGAGAAGAGAATGACATTTCTTATCTCTCCCCCAGTATCACATAAAAAAATGTTTCCTATCAACAGATCAAGTGACTTAGAAAATAGAGTTTAACTTCTTTGTTGATGTTCCTGACTGTTGAAAGTATATTAAGTTCTCCCCTGACTCAGACTTACTAAATAAATTTTCCCAGAGGTCATGAGTATTTGGAATGAGCCATAAAAAAAAACCTTTAGTGACTGTTCTAGAAAAAACAGAGGTAGAAAGAGATGGGGCAAAAGAAACAGAAATATCTACACATCTTTTACTACTGGTAGTGACCTTCAAGCATTCATTAGGATTTTGCTTGTCTGCCATCATCTGTACAAATCCCAAGGCTCTGGATGGATAGTGATTTATGTGAACAGACAAAGTTCAAAACAATATATAACCATTAAGCACTGGTTAAATAACACTGTATTTTTAAATATGTACAATTTGGTAAGTTTACAAATTGATGACTTCAAATTTCTTACAGTCAAACAGAGAGAGGTCTAAGTGGGTGGAGAAACAAACAAGAGGGAAAACTCATTCATATCTGAGTTTGAAAATTCAAACTTTAGTAATCATTTATGAGCAACACATTGGAACAGGACAACAATGGGATCAAACACTATGGGCCCACTTCTAACACTTTGTCTACTACTTAAAACTTTGCAAACTTATTTTTATTACTAGAAATGTATTTAAAATCCACAGCTAGAATTCTCAAATAAACTGAGGAGGTTAGGCACCTGACTAATAATTCACCCAATGCCTAACGCATTTAAGTTCTTTGCAATTTCCAGTTAAAACTCAAAATTCTTGCAAAATGAGGAGCAGTAACTCGTTCCAGCATATTGTGTATGATACAAGCACAGACAATGCAAGGAAGAGAAATGAATGGGGTGAAAAGCAGCTGTTAGAGTGAAACTCAAACTGGTAAAGATTTAGGCATTTCTTATTTTGTACTCCATTTCAATCAGCTGAAATTCTAAAATTGAAAGAAGTTCAACACAAGCATGAACAGGGAAAGGACTGTTCCTTCATAAAGAAGGCAGGACTTTGTCTTTAATCTTTGCTAATACATTGACTGGTAGAGGAGCAGGAGAGCAGAGTGCCAGGTTGAGTAGGAGCATGCTTCCCTCTAGACAGGAGGGCAAGAAGTCAGGTAAGGAACCCTAGTCTCAGACAAGACTGACCTTAGAGACTGACTCTGGTGAAGCCACCTGCCTTGCTTCTGCTGCTTCTAGCCACAAATTTGCTTTAATCTGATCTTTATACAATAGGCCATAGATAACATCAGGCCACAGATAACATCTCATGACTAGTCAGCAAAAAGAAAGTCTCCCCCAAATGACCCATTTGACCTTAACTCACAAAACCTGTTTCTCCACTTCTGTGTTATATGTACACACATCTACCTCTGCTCACCTCTAACAGCTTGCTCAAAGTCTTGAAAGCAAATTTTGCCATAGGCTCACCTGTTGCAGTTTCAGTTATAAAAATGTCCCTTCTACTTGACTTGCACCTCCAGAACCTGAAGGATGATTTTAGGGTCCCATTTAAAACAAAGCACTTGAATGCTAATCACATACATGTGAATTTATTACATGTTATATAAAATGCGAGCACAACAGGCAAGATGGACAACATCCTTTTTGGTTCAGTGATCATTTTGGCCCAAATCATGATTATGAACACATAGCCTGTGTTCTGTGTACTTCGTTTTCTACTTTTTCCTGTCATATAGTTTTCGTTGTTAATATATCAATATGCAAGGTTGTTTTTGAAACATAGCTACATTGGATGAAATCCAGAACAGTTCTACAAATGTAACTTGAAATCTACATTAAGCCCAACAGGACTTCTGACTACTGTTTATCTGGAGACTCTAATTCACAAGGATTGCAGCAGGAAACACAAGCAGAACAACAGGTATGCTAAACATCTTGTCTGATATTTTGCCAAAAGGCCAAGGAGATGTACCTGCCTGGTGCAAGAAATGATCTATATCCTGTGCTGTTTGGACCACTGGACTGGGAAACCAGTCAAGGAACACAACAGAACACAGCGCAGATAGCCACTAGAAAGCATCAGCAGTTTTGAATCAACCATTGAGTTAGGATGGATCACATGTCATGTAGTGGGCATAATTTTCAGCCTACTTGTTTGGGTTAAGAATTGTCTATCATTTGGACAACCTGGGCCTTAGGGTAAGGAATCGGTACTTTAAAGGTAGATTAAGGAATCTACCAAATTGCCATCTACCAAGTGCTGAAAGAAGTTCCAGCCTTATAATATAGGTGGCTGGTTCTAACGACAATCGGAAAACCTCAGCCCACCAATTCTGAAGTTGCCTGTAAGAGTTATATTAAGATGAAATTCAGAAAAAAAAATCCATGAAGCAACAATTCTGAAACTCTCCATTTAACAAAGCAACAGCTCTCTCTCTGCAGAAGCAATAGTGCCCTGCTCCCAAACACAAACAACTCAGCACTTACAAGTCATTAAACTTCTCCAGTGTTACATCTGGTGTGAACACATCCAGTATTCCAATGACCTAGAAATAAGGGAAGGGGGAGAGAAAAAGCATGGATTAATACTGAATTAACGCAAAATATCCTACAATCAAAAACATTTCCAGTGAGGCATTAGCTACAGGCATAAAGATGGCAGAAAGAATATCTAAAGTAGTGTCTAGCAGCACCAGGATTTGTTATGTGTAAATTTTATAACTCTGAGGGCTCTTTGACCCTGTGATAAAAAATAAAATACGTATTACTTGAACAAAAAGTTCAGAGGCTAACAGTTTTACTTCAGAGGAGAGAGTACCTTTTCACTTGAACCATTGAGGTATCAAAAATAAACCAGACAAATTGGTTTATAACCTGAAGCAGTCATAAATGCTGTTCCACCTAGCTGGGCTTGGGGCCTGACAATGAACAACACTTTAAACAATCTTATAATTTCAGTAACAGGGTAATTTAGGTACATAGACTAACATAGCTAATTGGGAGTATGGAGAAGAAACTAGAACTAAACTGTTTTTATAAAAAGAGTTAATTTAAAAAAGCTTAATATCAGTTACTATGGCTTATATGTTAGGTTCTCCTTAAGAATATTTTTTTCCTCAAACAAAATCATTCTGTCATTCAACAGAGAAATAACAATATAGTAAACCAGATTTCCTGCCACAGTTTTCTCTACTAGTATGGTTTTCAGTAGAATATACCAACTGCCTAGCTGCATTATGGTAACTGTCAATGCTTCTCTCAAGCCCATTAAACACCAGAAAATTAAATATACAGAACTCGCTGCTCTTAGGAGCATCTTTAGAGATGTAGCTGGAGTTGTCTAAAGCCAGATCTCAGCTTGGAAGTTGCTTAATCCAGGTAGCACCTAAATAGCACAGGCTTGCAGAGTTTCTTTTCTGCTTCCACTACTAATTCACAACTGTTTCTGTCTGCTCAGAGGAAGCCTCCTAAGCTCTGGACTAGTTATGGTGTTTCCAAGGTGCAGGCTGCCGTGTCGATGGGGGTATGCAGGGGTTTGCTGGAAAGCAAGCTAAGAGACTAATAACCTTTATAACCTTGTTTAGACCTGTCTCCACAGGCATACAATTTAGGGACATCAGATTATACATCAAACTAAAGCTGTAAATAATTAGGAACTGCAAGAAAGAAACCAGGGGTAACAGCATATTATGTTGTCTGATATTATCAAAACACTGAAAGAAAGACTGAAATATGCTCTTTAATAACAATCAGGATGGATTTTGAACATTACCACTACGTCTTAATTGCTCCACAGAACAAGAGTTCTTTCAAAAAAAGCACACAAAAGTAAAAAGAAGAGAGAGCAGAAATGCAGG
This sequence comes from Eurystomus gularis, assembly GCA_013400335.1. Classification (NCBI taxonomy): domain Eukaryota; kingdom Metazoa; phylum Chordata; class Aves; order Coraciiformes; family Coraciidae; genus Eurystomus; species Eurystomus gularis. The sequence continues at coordinate 233,101 of VZZY01000971.1, forward strand.
GGAAAAAAATGCAAGAAAAGAAAGGCAACTTCCTTTATTTAAAGCTTTAAATAAAAATCTCCAACCAGGATGAAATCCTTACTACACATACTTTTATCTTTTCCACATTCAGGGGGAACTACTACAGTTAGCCTGGATATTATCAAAATGTCATAATGATGAACAAGATAGAAAACCTAATAAAGAAAATTACAACTTTTTCTTTGTAGCCACAAGTATCTTTGGAAAAGATCACTAATAATATTTTCCCAAGGACTATCATATGAAACCAATTAAATAAGGATAATATAACTACCATAAATCACTAATTAAACCTGCTGAGGATGTGGTTATTATTTGACCTTCAGTGCTAACATTACAGCAAGAATATTTTCTTTATTATTTTTTGGAATGACAGTTTTACGTAAGGTTTTCCATTTCTGTGTGGAGGCAGGGAGAGAAAAGGATGAGAGAGGAATTAGGAAGATGTATGTGACAACAATGGAGCATAATGCAGCTCCACGGGCATTTCCTAAGGCAGCATGTGTATGCACATACACAGAGCCTACACAGCCAGAAAAGTTGTGTGCTCTTTGAAGATTTCAGTACTAGAAAGAAGGAAGTTAACATTTTAACAGCCATCTTATCCAATATGCACTTCTCTTCCTATTAAGCAGCACTTTTTCAAAAGTCCTGCTTGTTTTCCTCAAGGAGATGTTTCCACTCCTTCATTCACCTAAGCAAGAAACGTAAGAAAATGAAGTCCATCACGTCTGAATGTAGCAGTGAAAGACACAGGGTCACCACAGTAAAAAGAAGGGATACAGCAGAGGATGAAATAGTGAGGCTGCTGTACTGCATCCCTCTGGGCACAGAGGCATTGCAGTTGCCTGCTGTGAAAGACAGCAGCATGAAGAACACACTTCCATGAAGAACATACCAGCCCCAAAACACACTTCATGAAGTTCACTAACAATTTACTGCTTCTCCGTTCACGGAAACAGAGCTCCTGGTAGTTCACAGTTACTCAATGCTGCCTGATACACAATGTATGTTAGTTCTGATGTAAGGTTGCAAACTCATGGAGACAAGCTTATCATTGCTGCAAATCCTCTGCAGCGAATACAACTGAGACCAACGCTCAGCTCCCACTGAAAGGACTTTTAAATAATGAACCACAAAATTCTTTTAACATGCCAAGGATTTCACAATACTTAGAATCATAGAATCTTCAGGGTTGGACCTTAAAGATCATTTAGTTCCAACCCCCCTGCCATGGGCAGGGACACCTCCCACTAGATCAGGCTGCTCAGAGCCCCATCCAGCCTGGCCTTAAAAACTTCCAAGGATGGGGCTTCCACCACCTCTCTGGGCAGCCTGTTCCAGTGTCTCACCACCCTCATGGTGAAGAACTTCTTCCTAATGTCTAATCTGAACCTACCCACCTCTAGTTTTGATCCATTCCCCCTAGTCCTACCACTACCCGACATCCTAAAAAGTCCCTCCCCAGCTTTCTTGTAGGTCCCCTTAAGATACTGGAAGGCCACAATAAGGTCTCCTCGGACCCTTCTCTTCTCCAGACTAAATAACCCCAACTCTCTCAGTCTGTCTTCACAGGAGAGGTGCTCCAGCCCTCTGAGCATCCTCGTGGCCCTTCTTTGGACATGTTCCAGCACGTCCCTATCTTTCTTGTAATAGGGGCTCCAGAACTTCTTTTCTTGCTTTACAAAGCAAGCTTTCTAAAAATCCTGAAATCTACTTTAGTGTCCAAAATGGTAAGACATTGGTTAATCAATTTAAAAATAAAAGTGAGGGACCCATTTCCTTTTCCTCAGTGATCTTTATTTAATAGCTGCGCTTTGGGATGATTTTCCTGTAATGGAACAGAGTCATTAGGATTTCCACTTAGGTCACACACAGATTTCTGCAGATATGTTAAGCACAAGGAGGTACAGGATAAAATAAATCCTCTGAGGAAGATACAACTCCAGCTGCTTCTTCAGGAAAAGGAAAAGAACTGGACAAAGTGTAGGAAACTCCCTCCTCCATAATATTGTGGAAAATTCTGTGTCTGTCTAAAATGCCTCAAATAAATACAGTACTTGTAAAAAAAACCTTACAATACTTAAAGGCAATGTCACAGCACAGAAGTAAGTCACCATAAAACAATTACAAGAATCACTTATTTTTCATTGCATGGCCTGTAACGGAAGTATCTGTGAAATGGGAGGTATTCTGTAGCTCTATTTTTGGTATTAATTCAGCACACTTGAGGAACAAAGAGTTGAGGAACAAATCCAGTATACTCTGTGATGGCAATGAAAAGCATCTGTGGAAGCCAGCAGCAGCACTGCCCTTTCAAGATCTCATTTTTTCCCCCATTTACTCTGCCAAAAGGCAATTTCTCAAATGAATTAGCCCACAAAGGACGCACCTTGTTTCCTACTGCCCATCTGACTGAAAAACCAACCAGGATTTCTGCATCTTCCACTGTAGAACCTTCCTTGCTTGTATCTCGAGGAGAGAGTGTAATACCATGTCTCTCCCATCTTCCTGCAAAGCAAAACCACAGTAACACCAAAACTACGTGTCTACTGGTCTAATTTGTCTTCCACAGGTATGCTTTTATTGAATATATTTACTTTGTTGATTGTGTCTCACCTCTATGAAGCCAGTGGGGATGGGTGGCAGTGTCAATTATCCAACCCCCTGGAAAACATTTATACTGACCACCCTGACCAACTTTAACTACTGTCAACAAATAAATGACAGCTTTGCATTGGTAAGATGGTTTCTGCCGTTCCCTTCTCAGTTGCTTCCTTTTCCAAATGTTATTCCAGCAGTGGAGAACAACAGCTAAGAGCTCCTCATCTCCATCCTCCCCTGCACTTTCATGTCATGGATTACTTTTACTCAAGGACTGTTCCACTGCTTTTCTGTAAAGAAAAATTTCTGATATAAGCAGCAGCACATCAATGAAAGACTCAGATCTTGTATAAATTAATAAGTAATGCAAGTTCTGTCTCATACAGCAAGTGCTGCTTTCTCTTGCGGATGTTACGCATGAAAACACAGTGAAGCTGAGTGGCTTTGGCACTCAGGCTAAAAACGCAAGTACATTTTCTAAGAGATATCCCTGCTGGGGTGCATTGAAGTACATACTATGCTGCATTACATTTTCTGCAGAATTAACGTCATGTTCCTGCACTGTTCCACATCACAGGGCACCTGCATCCTTTTACAACACTAAGAAGTCTCCATCTTTTCAAAATTTTAACTATCCATGCACAAGGCTTGCACCACACACAGTCACCTTTCTTCCTCACTGATGACTGTTACATGACACGAGGGATGCCTGCTGATGGACTGAGAGCTCCTTTCCTTTTCTTCTGCCAGTTGGCACACCAGCAGGCACAAGCCATACCCACCAGCGTCACCACGCTCTTCTTTCACAGGACCCGTACGTAACACTGGACAGATCCAAATCCTGCAGACACATTTTATCTCTGGATTGGAAGGCAATCCAAAGAGAAGGTTTAGGTTTCAGTGCTGTCTCCTTTATTTTCATTTACTGGACTAAGCCAATCAGTTTGCTTTATTAGTACCCATGGCTGGAGTGTGAATAAATGGCTACCAGCCTAGGTAAATGGCCCAGCCTATGTAAAACACCTATTGGCAGGTCTGCGAAAATAAGCAGAAGTGACAACTGATACCACTACATTGATTTATTGCCTTTTGAGTACCAAAATAAGAGACTCTGGTGTCCTGTTAGCTTTGCTAAGCTCTCAGCCTGCAGATAAACAGCCAGGAGTGCTTCTCCCCTACAACCTTTTGACAGCAATAAACTATCCAGTTATAACTGCAGTTTTGCTTTCAGAAGGACCTGTAAGGAGATTTGGCATTGCCAGCTGGGATTCCTGAATTGTGCTTTACTGTCACTTGTGTACCCAAAGGATGCGAATTTTTAGCTGGTGCAGTCCCACAGGACTTGCTGCGGGGAACCTAACACAGTGAGCATGCTTTCATCTGTAAAGGCATCACTCATCTACAGCTCCCTTGTTGGTCTGATCCGGTACGCTGCAGAGGCTATTGCTCTTCCAATGCTCACATCAGGCTAGATGAACTGCAAAAGGTGACAGTTTTAAGATTTTTCTCAGGCAGGACCATAAAGTGCCCCACTATTTTCTCTGGAATAAACTCCTTCCTCGGTTGACACCGTATTGGTGTAAATAAAAAGCCCCAAATTTCTTTCAAAATAAAGAAGTCAACAGAATTAAGTAAGAGCCAACCTAAAAGCAAAGGCATGCATCATTCTCAGAAACATAACTGTAGAGAGACAGACAATTTGGTGTCTGTTGGATACCTGAGTTCCTTCCAGAAGTGGGAAAAAAAGCTACATGGTTCTCATAATGCAAAACACACACTGGTCTTCAAATGTGGGAATACACCAGAGTATAATTTCCACTCAGAGCAATGAATGAGAGCATAATATAGACTACCTTTAAACAAATACTGCAGTTCCCTCTTACATACAGGGTTTCCAGGAAGGGAAAACATCTGTAGAATATTAACCAACCCAAGAAACATTTAACAGGCATTTGTCAAAAATTTTATGCCAGAAACACCTTCAGAATTTAAGTTGGTAGAACTACGTCAGAATTCCCATGGGTGGTTATATGTATACATAGGAATATATATATGTACACACACGATAGACACATGTACCACACTGACGAAATCCACACTCTTCTGACACAAGACATCAGCATGAGCCGCTGCTTTACTCTTCCTTTCTCCACTGCCATCTCCCCTTGCCAGCTGTTTTTCACTCCTCCTAAAAACTTCAACGTTTCTGTTAGCCAACTGGGAGGTGAGAAGGGCACCAGGACTGGATCCGTATGAGCCACTGTGCAGTTACTTCAACAGAAGTGGGTATCACGGTGTCACTTCCAGTCTAAATGCATAATAAAATCCAAGGTATTTGCCAAATTAAACTAAAGGTGCTGCAGCTCTGCTTACTTGTCTGGGTTCAGTTTTGCATACACAGACATCTCCACTAACTGCTGAAGAATACACATATGCAGAGCTATGCAAATGTTTGAGAGCCAAAGCCAGGGCCAAAGTTAGCACATTAGCCATTATTTTCACTGTTTTAGGTTTTAAGTTAGACCATCAATTGATAGTTTTAAGGATCCTCACTTTAACTGAACTCAAAATAGAAAGAAACAGGGAACAAAAAGCAGCACTACTGAAAAGAACTTCCTAAAGGTAAACAGTCTGTTCTTCTATATAAGATGCCAAAGAAATAATCAAGAGCTGCTAAGGCTGTAATGGGATGAATGTTTCAAGCTAGCAAGAATAATGAATCATAAAAAATCCAAAACAATCCCAAACCAAGTGCTTTCTTCACTCTGCCTTAGCTGTTTTTATTCCTAAATTTCACACCATTCCCTCTCTCATGCCAGAATATCTGTTTAAGCAGCTACAGAGTGATCCGGCAGCTTATCCCACTGGAAACTAACTTTTCTTTTTGGCAATGTCTGAGGAACTGATCTAGGTTAAAACGCTTCTTAGACAGCAGAAGTAACATCCCAGATCCTCTCAAATTAAAAGGCCTACCAAAAAAAAAAAAAAGGTGGTGCCATTAGAGAGAGTGATTTATATCCTAACAGCCAAGTCTTGTCCTCTTCACAAGCAGCCTCTGCCCCATGGTCCTCAACCATTTCTTCTCCAGATTTGTTTGCAACGAGTTGACGAGAACCAAGGACATGCTACCAAGTTTGCACAGTTTATACAGAAACATTGCTCACTACATCTAAGTAATGTCCCGCCTGAGAGCTATTAGGGAGAACAAAGGTCTAGCATATATAATGAAAGATTGTCATGCCAGCAACCAGACTTGCCTCCTCCTGAAAACGCCTAAATAGACAAGCTGACCCATGAGTTTAGCCTCCTTATAAGGTAAAATACAATTCCAGTAAAATTCAGTAGGATGACTCCTACATTTGTTTTTACAGGGCTCCTGGTCGTCCTACAACCCTTCCACGTTAATGAGATGAGCATATTCCTCAAAGACTCTGTGCTGTAGGTCATCCAGGGTATTAAGCAGAAGTTTTCCTTTGTTTTCTTCACTGAAGCATGACATGCTGATGAATCATATCACTGTGGCACAGGTTTAATGGGATCTTCTGCTACCTTAATGGAGGATCAGAGACGCTATTTTTAACACAACGTGTCAGACCATTACACTTTCTTTCATCACGCTGAACGCAGCATAAGGTTAAATAAACTATGATAATGTATTGCTACATGTTTAACACAACACTTCCCTGAAAGCTGCGGAAGGGCAGAGATGATCCATCAAGAGGTAATCACGGTGAAACAAACAAAACATCACACTCTTCATGTAATCCAACATCAAATGCATAATGAGCACAGAAGTAATTTGGAAAGAAAAACACATCAGAAGAGCGAATTGGATGTAATTTTAACTATCAAATAAACAGAACTTCGAAATAGTTTATATCCTGAAGTAGAAAAAAAGCAAGATGAAGATTCGTACAGGCAGGTTAGTGCAACGTTGCAACAATATCCCAAGTCTAATCCATAGTGGCAATACCGTTAGACTGGCTATGACAAACCAGGTCCTCTACATACTTAGATTACCAACACCCAAGACAGAGATAACAGTGACATCGCTATTTTATTGTGGTCTTTGAAACAACTACTTCAGTTTTATTAACTTTTAATAGCAATTGTATTTATAGTACGGCCAGAAAGACAACTGCTGATTTATTGAAGTATACTATAACAAATTAGTCAACAGAAAAATCAGGAAAGACACTTCAATCACTGTTCTATTCTACTCATTCCTGTTACAAGGAGATATGCACCCATCTGAGGGGGGCCCATTCAAAGCTTCATAGAGAGAGCCATGGAAGCCACAACGGTAACGACAGGGAACAGGCAGCTGTCCTGCCACTACCTTACGTATCATTAAAGGTGTGCACAGCACACTGTGGGCTGCTGATGTGAATGGGAAAGGACCTTACTACCTGCCTGTAAATCCATCTTTCGGTGGAAATATGCAAAAAAGAGGCTCCTTGACAGAATGGTGGTGGGTCAAACGAGTGGCTGAATATCCTGATGAGGAGTGATACTGCCACTCTGGTTTAGTTTTGGATGGGTGGAGCAGCTAAAGGAGTACTCCAAGATCAGCACAGGGACTAGAAAACCTGAAAGGCGTTGCTGCTATTCCCAATTCACTGTTGGTGAAATGACTGACAGAAGGGTGTGAGGCGGGGATGGTGGATGGAGGAGTCTCTTAATGGGCTGTACTGCCATGTCAGCCTCATTGCGGACAGGTGGAGTAGTCAGTTTCTGCCTCCACAGTGCCTGCACATCCCTGCAGAATCACTTACTCAGTCTTTGTTTTCTAACAAGTAGATGCCGTAATTTGTGATAAAACTTCTCCTTAGTACGTAAATCAGATTCTTCTTTCTGTGGCCCACACTGTTTCCTAAGACTCTACATTATTCCCCTCCTTCATATATATTGATTTGTAACTTTAACAGATTGTGCTCATGTTCCCCAGAGAGCATTTCCTTCTAGACTCTTTAATTATTAAATGAGTCCATGGAGGGGTTCCAGAGTATTATCCTAAAGGGCATACACTGCATAAAAACTGTCAGGAGTGGAGAATGACACCCAGTAGATTACTCTGGGAAAGGGAAGAAAAATAATCTCAAAATTCTGGACACAGTTAAGAGCTTGGCAACTGCACAAGCTGCTCTGCTCCCAGATGTTCAGTAAAGAAAATGCTGAGAGTATGAAAGCCCATGCATGACACAAAACTTCCTTGCAATGTATACAGGAGTGGTTATGAAGCAGTTACTCCAAAGGAATCATCAAGTAAAATCATCATATGTGTCAAATATTCAGACTGAAATGTTAACAGGCACACAGATTCTTAAGCCTAATAAAAGGTCTGGACAGTCTGGATATGCCACAGATTATTCTTTGAAACAAACCTAGATACTCTTGGTCCTCACGATGTTAATACTATAACGTTAAATGGCAATGACTGGCTATTGTTATTACCAGTTTCTCTCATCCTTGCGTTCAATCTCTTAGCTTTCCTTGAGGGCCATCTGAATGAAGCTATGCTCTAATCTCCCACATTATTAACATTTTAAACCACAGTCTTATGATTCATTTTAACAACTCCCTCCAAACTTGGGTTTTTTTAATGCATCCTTCATGAACAGCATTTAAAGCCACTGCTGTGATCCTCCAAGGCCACCCTGGGACCCTTCTCACATGGAGTCTGTGCTTTGATTCCACAAACACTGTTTTCACACAAATCCCTCCTATTTTTTTCTTAAACCACTAAGTGCTATTGGGACTAAGTATCTTCATTTCAGCGACACTTTCAACACGTCTTTCTACAGCTGTTCTTCTTTCACATTGCATGACAATCTGTGCAGAGCTCTGTGTCCTATTCTCTGCTTCCCAGTAAAACAATTTTTTTACTCATTCATGAACTTTCCTGTTTCACATTCATATGAGCCCAGAACTTTCAAATGCTTCATGAACGACAGAAAAAAAAAGGAAAACCCTATGCCCTACCCAAAGATACACATGTGTACCATAGCCACCTTCATGCAAGTTCAGAAAAAAAAAAAAAGAGATGCTGGCACCCAAGACCCATAGGCACAGACCCAGGAACCTAGTGATGGAGATTGTAGTTTCTGGTCCTTAATCTCTTTCACTAGCTCTGAGCACAAATTCCACCGGGGTCCTAACCTTCTCCACCCAATCTTTCCTATATGGAAATGAAGCAGTGTTTCCCGCAGGATATTCTCGTTTGTGCAAACTGATGTTTGTAGATAAAGGACAAACAGACAAAAGCCAGACCCACAGATCTTGCCCAAAGACTCCTGAGTTTCATGCAGCCGTACAACTGCCTTGTCCATCGCTGCACAATTTTCTTACTGTTTTTAGGGTGCATAAGCTGTGGCCTCAGGTGGGATACCTGCTCACAACCCAACTCACGTTTTCGTGCTTCATGTGTTTCAGGAGGCGCAGCTCCCGGTAGGCTCGCTTGGCAAAGAGTTCTGACTGGAACGGGCGGTAGAGCTTCTTAATGGCCACTTTGGTACCAGTTCTTCCATCGACAGCTGAGCTTTAAGGGAAAACGGAAGAGTCTGGCGATGGAGGACTGAAGCGTGGTGCAAACCCCGCTGGTGCCCTGGCTGCCCAGCCCTCCAGCTGCTGCCCGCCAGCTACCAAGGGAGGAGACCACCTCCCCAGAGCACCTCGCCTGCAGCCTCCCGCTCGTTTAAAAGCCCGCCAGGCCCCGGGATGAAAAGTAGCCAATTTTCAAAAGCTTTAAAGAGGAACATCTGTGGAAGAAGGCAAAAAACAAAACAAAAACCAAAGAAAACCCACAAAACCCCCCAGGTCCACCACCGACACAAACCCAAACCAGGTGTCCCGTCCCAAGCGCCGTCGGGCCGCTGCCGCCCCGGGAGCGCCGGGGTCGCGGGCAGCGCTCCCCGGGCAGGGCTGGGGCGGCG
>VZZY01000971.1:243422-286120 GCA_013400335.1 Eurystomus gularis
AGGGATGGGACATCCACAGCCCCCCTGGGCAACCTGTTCCAGTGTCTCACCACCCTCGGTGTAAAGAATTTCCTTCTAATTTCCAATCTAAATCTCCCCACTTCCAGTTTAAAGCCATTACCCCTCATCCTACCAATACAGGCCTTTGTGAAAAGTCCCTCCTCAGCCTTCTGGTAGACCCCCTTCAGAGACTGGAAGGCCACAATAAGTTCTCCCTGGAGCCTTCTCCTCTCCAGGCTGAACGAGCCCAATTCTCTCAGCCTGTCTTCATAGGAGAGGTGTTCCAGCCCTCTGATCATCTTCGTAGCCCTCCTCTGGACCCTCTCCAAGAGGTCCATGTCCTTGTGCTGGGGTCCCCAGAGCTGGATGCAGCACTCCAGGTGGGGTCTCACAAGAGCTGAGTAGTGGAACAGAATCACCTCCCTCAGCCTGCTGGCCACACTTCTTTTGATGCAGCCCAGGATACTGTTGGCTTTCTGGGCTGCACTGGCGCATTGCTGGCTCATGTTGAGCTTATCATCAACCAGCACCCTCGAGTCTTTCTCCTCAGGGCTGCTCTCAGTCCACCCCTTGCCCAAGCTGTGTTTGTGCCTGGCATTGCCCCGACCCAGGTACAGGACCTTGCATTTTCATATAGTTCGTATAGTGAAATAGAAACAGGCAGGCACTTGATTCAGTTGCTCAGGGCAAGCGGCCCCTGCGTGGTTGGTGTGATATGAAATTGTTGAAGCAGCAGCTTGAAACAAATGCAGCGCTGGGAATAGGGAGAATAGGGTCCTTCTCAGTAAATAGGCCTGGACCTGCCTGGTGCAAGGCAAAGACCTGCTTTAAAAAATGCTTTTTGAATTCTCTGTGCGAATATGATTAAAATTCTTGTCCTTCAAGATTTGGTAAAGCCTGTGTTTTGTCTGACTTCACCTCTGAGCAATGTTGCTGAGGTTAGATAATTCAAACTTGCTGTCACTAGAGTTCAGTTTGTGGCTTAGCTCAGAAGGGGCAGTCTGGCCAAATTTCATTGTTCCTGATGCCTTTTTGGTAGTTGCCACGGGCCCAGACCTTTTTGTACCTGACTACCACATATGGAAGAGCAGCCCTGTCCTCCCTCCTCCTGATTCTTACCTGCTGGGTACAGGAGAAAAACCTCCTTCCACCCAACAGCGGTGTGTTCCAGTGCTGCTCTCTGCTGACCGTGACCTGTTGGACTCACTGGTTTAGTGAGAATGGGAAGCAACCTTCTGACATTTGGCAGGTAATGTGAGGCTCGTGTCAAGTGTTAGGTTACTGATACATGTTTGCTTTTAAAACCCACTGTCCCAACAGATTTTTTGATTTTTTTTTTTTTAAATTTCTGACATGACCTTTATACTGTGTTTGCCATTCAGATGATGGCTGGAGTGAAATATGGTACAGGCAAGGTGAAGGATAGAGCAACTTTCACTCAGTTTTGAGCCAGTCCATTCATTAAATTACTTTTAATGACAAATATATATGTTTTTAATACAGTAAGGATTAGTTCTGCTTTTGATCCCTTACCTACGTTTCCTTTATCCAGTTGTGGCAAAATGATGCTTACTTACTGCTTGCTTTTTATCGAAAAGGAAGCAGATTGTTTTGATACCGTAGATGAAAGGACCAATCCAGCACCCAGACAATGTCACTCGTGTGCAAAAGTTGATGATGTTACAGAGCAACTTTTGTAAGATATTCTAAATTCATTGACAGAGTTGGCCAATGCTGGTTAGCCCATGTTTTTCCTTCGTATAAGTATTTAGGTGTACTTTGCTATACATGCATGAGGTAGCAGCGCAGGTCAAAATCAAGACCACCTTTCCCCATCAGGTCACACATACAGCAGATGAACTGATAAACTTACTGAAAAGACCAGGGAATCAGCACTGTAGTAACAAGGAAAGCTTTGTCGAATAAAACCATTAAAAGTGTCTATGAAGGGAGTGAGACGAGAAACTTGGATCCATCCACGGCTGATAGATCTTACAGCAGCATCGCAAAATGCATGAGCCTCAGCATCCTGCGAGGCTCGGCCGGACACATGGTGATGTGTTTTTCCAACAGCCAGTCTGTTGCAATGGGACTAATAGCATACTGCGGCCATATCATATCCCAGGCAATGTCTGCGTGACAGGCTAAATTAAAACAGGAATGCCGTCAGATGTTTCTGCTTTTCGTGTGTTTTTAATGTAAAGTTTATAGAACAAACAGGGAGTTTCAGACACTGTGAATAGAAGAGAATAAATGCATTAATGATGCAAAAATCCCACTTTTCTAATGCCCATTCTGTAAAGGAAAGCTTGGCAAGGTTGTTACCAGGAAAAAACATTCATTTTGATACCTTTGGGTTTTTTTTAAAGAGCCAACTTTCAAAGTGTTGGAAGGTTGCCATCAGCTGCAAAGCATATGAGGTAGATGGGATGCATACAGAAGTCTTTCAAATCCCTCCGGGGACTGAGAGCTCAATTTACACTCCAGCCTGGACTTGAGGCTTTGGTGCTGGAGCAGGAGCTCCGCAACAGAGCAGAAAGAAAGCTAACCATGTTTTCCTGAGAAATTCTGCATATATGTAGTCTGGTGAGTTTGATGGCAACGCTACTCACAACAAACTCTTAATTAGCAGTGACAAAACAGCACAGCTTAGTTTGTTGGGACCTGAACTGTGGGCTGGCTGCCGGGCCGTGGACGAAGGAGGTGTGTCTGTGTGAGCATGGAGAGGGACTGGGACCTTGATCCCCAGTCCCAGGCACTGGTAATGTGGACGCAGCCAGAGGAAAGCAGGACTTCATACAAGGTCCTTGGAAAAATCAAGCATCTTCCCATCTTTCTGTCTGTGTCTGTAAGATGTCTTTCACATGATCATTTTATTCTCGATACATGAATTGACATATGAATAATTTGGTTCTGTAAAACATACCTTAAATGTCAATAAACATGAAATCTTGCTGAATTGTCAAAAGCTGATTCCTAGGATATTATTTTTTTTTTTAAATCAGCTTTCTATATCCCCACCTTCAAAAAGTACTCTGCTCTTTTCTACTTAGATATGCTGCCATGCGTAAGTCCATTTTATTTATTGGAACAAGAAGTAAAGCTGAAAAAAAAAAAATCTCAGTTTTCATCTGAAAATATTCCCATTCTGTTGTGTCCCCACCCTTCCGCAGTGGAGCCACTGCCAACTATTTTGCAACTTTTCCGTTTTTGTCTCTCTGACCCCTGAGCAGGGTGCTTCAGTTCCAGTTTCTGTGATGCCCCAGGGGCCTCACCATGCTGCGAGAGCTCTCAACCATCAGCAGAAAGGAATAAATATGTACCACCTAACTGCCTTTTAAAAAAAATGCCTTTTTTGAAACTCTGTGCTTCATTTGTTCAAGACAGCGAGTGAGAACTTACTAAGTAACTATTTACTACCCCATTATCCCTGCTTGCAGGAGGGGGGTGGAGGAAACGAGGCTGGGTGTAGAGGGTAGCAGACAGTTATGTGTAAACCGACTGCTTTTAACACTCTTCTAACTCTTCCTTCTCAGAGCCTGCCTGAAGGTCCTCTTCATACTCATTCCTACAATAAACTGTGGGAGTTTAGTTTTTAAACCATCACAGATTGCCGCAGTATGAGATGCTGTTGTGTGCAGAGGAAAAAATCCTCCTGTGTTGAAGAGTTTTCCAACTTCAATGTAAAAATCATATGAAAACAGTGTTAATGGATAGCACTGATTGAGAGCTTTACTTATTTGTCACTACATAGCTGTGCACATCATCCATTTAAATAATCAGAAACTTGGTGGTACCTTTGCCCCATCTTTTCCATCTTCCTGTGGTGGTGCAGACCATCTCCCCCTCCATCTTCATCTTGAAGGCACATTGCAATGTCAGCATCAGCCACCGTGTTCCTGTTTAATTACAAAATGCAGTGGGCTGGGACAACTCGGTGCTTTCTAACCTTGATCAGTGAGGCAGTGAGTTGAAGCAGTCCGGTGCCTTCCTGAACTGGGTACAAGTGCAGTGGGTTGGAATGATTAGGCACTCTCTGACTGTGCCTGCAACTCCTGACTGCCTGGGAAACGTGCCCAAAATCCTCCTGCCTACTATCATAGCCCACTTTGAAGAGTGCCGAGATTGCCTGACAAGAACAATGGCTATAATGAAAAAAGTACTGATCAAAGTCAATCACTTTGCAACCCTATAAATACTGACCCTAAGTGAGGCCCCTTGGAGCTCCCTGGGATCACAGAGGGCTGTGTCTTGGCATCTCCCCCTGAGCTGGGACACCTCTCGGGCCAGACCTACGGCCCACTGGTAAAGCTGATGAAGAGAAAGACCATTTGCCTGCAAAGGCCAACAAAAGGGAAGACTGTTCGCTTGTAAAAGCCAACAAAGGGAGATATAAGTAATTCAGTATGATTTGATTTTGTAAAATCCTAAAGATCATTGGCACCAAAATTTACTATTATCTGCAGAAAGGCAACTATCTTAATCATAGGTTAACCTCTATATCTGTATATATCTCTGTGTGTGATTTGCCTAGAGAACTTTGTTGAATTCTTATCTACATCACCATATTGATTATGATGATTATTGACTGATTAAACATTGCTATATAATCATACAGCCTGATCTTATAATTTATTGTTACAGTGTTAACAGATTTTAAACTGCTGCTACCTTCAAGTTATATAGGACCCACAATGCCATGTTAAATCGCTGTCACTGAAATCCCTGCACCCAAACTCCTTTAGACGAACCGTTGACCAAATCTGGAACTAAGATTGGATCTATCCACACCCAGACTTGTCTCTGAGAAGGAGTTTAGAGTACCAGGGGGTCCCTTCTGAACCTCATGACTCAATGGGAGGGCCTCCCTTACTGCTTTCACTCCCAGTCTCCCTCAAAAATCATTCAAGCCAAATCCTAAGTCAATTTACCTTTGTTCATTTCTCCCGTGTAGCGAGTAATGGAGTGAACCTTGCCATTGAACTTTGCTAAGTCGTGCTTTTACAAATTCATATTAAAATCACTTTTGCTAATATCTTTGATGATGACTCTCTGTGATTTAAAACACTCATCTGCGACACCTGCTTAACGTTGCATGCATTTGTTGCGTTTTCATCTCAACCTAACGAGAGAGCTGGACAGGAGAGGAGTACAGTGTGCTATTTTTTGCGTAGAATGTAATGTAACTGGGATTTATTCCTGATTTGAGCCTTTGGCCTCTATTATAAAATGAGTATGAAATAGGAATATATTATCTTAGTGCTAATCTCTAGGATATTATTCTTTAAGGAGCAAGGTATGGCTCAGTGGGGGCTATCAGTTATGGCAGATTTAACATATGTTTGTCTCAGGGCTGCTGCTGTGATTCAGTATTTCTACTGCGTTCAGTTCGAATTGGAACCTAGAAGGACTAGCTAAACACTCTGTGCTGTGGTACACATCTTGATTTGTGACAATAATTGATGCTGGGGGACTATGCGAGTGCAAAATGAAGCATTTGTATGCATGCAAGATGGAAGCCTGATTGAACAGTTTCACTCATTATGCAGAAATTTCCCACCTAATGGATTAAGTATCGGATTGGTTGGAAGATCAGTGTTTGCATAGGAAATTCACATTATATTCCTTCCTTGTGGTGCAAACGTAGACCTTTTAGGCATATCAGTTCAAGATTTTATCTTACAGCAGAAAGAAGGTCAGTGGCAGCTACACTAATGCAGCTTTCGGAGTCCCTTGGCACTAGTCCCTGAAAAACCCGTACGCTTTTTGCCTAGACTCATAAATTAATGACACTTGGTACTGTCACTTGTTTAGTGTGCTGATTTTCTAAGGACCAGCTTTAGAGTGTTGTGATGTATCCATAAACACAAGCAGCACCATTCACAGGTAAGAGAAACAAGCAGCTGCCTTTAAAGCAAACAGAGCTGTTGCTATTAATTTCTTCCTGAGGAGACTGATCTTGCCGAGGCTGAATTCCTTCCTGCTGCTACCAAAGGACATAACTGACCCAATTTACAGTGCAATGCTCTTTCAGCAAGAGCTTAAATCTTTACCACTGCTCATCTGTCAAGGTACTCTTGGGCCAAGTCAGCAATGTGCAGATGCATCAAAGGATACTTAAGTAATTTGTGCCTGCAGCCAAATACGGTACTTTTTTGAACAGACTCATCTTTGACCCGCTCCTGAGAACTGGGAAGGTAGACGCCTGTTTTCTTGTTATGATCCAGGAGCACACGTGATGGGAAGAAAGGAAGGAAGTGGCTTTTGTATAGACTGCTCCCCAGCTCTGTCAAAGGTGCTTTTGCTGCCAGCATTTTGTCCTTGAGAGGGTTGTAACCCCCCGTCCCTAGGGCGAGCTTGCTGTGTCGGATCCTGCAGCGTACTGACCCTGCTTCCCTCTTGCTTTCATCTTTTGCACCACATCAAAACCACGCCAAGAGCACTAATGGGAATTCTGCAACAATGGTAGTTAATGGCTCTTGACCTACTGGTGCATGATAGAATATTTCATTTATCAGTGTTGATTACCTAATTTCCTATTATTTTTTACCCCTATAAATTCTCAAAGTATTCCTGTTGTTTCATACTTGTGAAGCAATTTTGTATGTTCTGGGAGGAGGGAATTCTGTGTGTTACAGCACGTGATACCCTCTAATGCTGTGCTCTCCTAATGCTGTGTTCCTCCTAAATAATTCTTGGCTTTTCTTACTATTGTAAATTAGAGGTTTCTTTAGTCTTGTCTTTATTTCTGCTTTGGCTCTGGCATATTAATTTCCTGCTGCTGGCTTTCAGTGCTGATGCTGTAGAGAGCTTAAAAAATAAAGATGCAGATTTTAAAAGAAGTGTCGTGCATACGTACGCATGGCAAAAGACTGAGATGTATGCAAAAGACTTCTTTTTCCTTTTGCAAGACCTTTCGCTTCCAGTGATGACAGAATTACCAGACTTGGGATTGCACTTAACACTGATTATAAAGTGAGATAATAAATGCTAGAAGCTATTTCAATTCAGTAGGTGGAGGGATAACAAGCTCTTGTGACTGAAAGCTGAAATTAGGTAAATTCAGATTAGGAGTAAATTGCTAACAATGGCAGTAATTAACCAGAGAAGGCCCTCAGAGAGTTGTGTTCTCCCCTAGTGGCAGCCTGAGCCGCCTCCTCTGCTAGCATCACCCAGCCGTGCTCCTCTGAGCATCCCTTCTGTGCTTTGCTGGTGGTCAGGGATGAGGAGCACCCTAATTTAGTGTGAGCTGAAACCTACAGCGTTCTCCCCAAACATACATGCAAGTTGTAGAGGACCTACAAAAGCATGACTGTAATAGTGAGAGTAAGAGTAGTGTCAGGAGATCAAAACCCCACAGTTTAAGCAGGCTCCACTACAAGTTTTGCAAATAAAATGTGGGCTACGTAAACAATGCCTTCATTAAGGACATTTTTAGCAAATAATCTTTTGCAAAATAAAATCCTTATGTTTAAATTTATTTACTCTTTAAAATTTACTTTAAAGCGATCTGCCTTACAGGCTCACGAAGCCTGATGAAGCCCTCACCCTTAGATGGTTGCCTCCATTTGCCTGTTTATGTTGGTTGAGGAATGGTTTTTTTCCACCTGCATTCAAATGATAAGCATTGTTAGTGCTAAGCCTTCCACCTTTCTGTCCCAGTGGGATATTGGCTTTCCAATTACGCTGTCCTGCTGTTGTAAACTGATAAATTTACCACATTGCAGTCCCATGTTGGATTACCACGAGGGAGTCGGTTACCTGCTCTAGAAAAATACTGTAATTAGTGGCTTTTGAGGTCTAAGAGATTGCCTTCGTTTTGCAAATCTAGGAAAAAGATGTCTCTCTCCCTATTGTTTTTCTTGACATTAAAATGAAATGATTTATAGGTTTTGATGGTATTTCATTAAAAATAGCTGAGCTTTTGTTACCCATTACTGTCACCTTTGATTAGTTCAAATGTGGCTATGACCGTATTCTTCCTACATAATTTATCTCCTAGAAAAAATTACATCTTTGAACGTAAAAAAAGTATTCAGAGGAAGATTCAGAATTGCCAGAAGAACAGATTTTAGAAGTGATAGAAAACTTTCTACTTCAAGTGGCAGAGCTCTGGCAAGAGCAGACTGTCTGGTCTTTGCCTACCACAGAATTTTACACATCCTTTGAAACATTTTGTGACGGCCACCCTCGTAGCCAGGAAACCAGATTAAACAGATGATGGGACAAATCCCACACTAATTTAATTATCGATGGATGCAGGAGGTTCTTGTGAAACCTCTTTACTTAATCCTTGCCCTTCCAGCTGGAATAGAGCTGCAGAACAGGCTAGCAAGCTCATTATCAGATTTCAGAGAAAATTAAGTACTGAGCTACTTTTCTGTTAACTGGTAAACAAACAAATGAAAAAAAAATATATCTAAGACATGACTGATTACTTTCATTATGTAGTCAGACAAGTAATTTAAGGCTTTATAACCTTTCCACCTATTTTAGTCAGCATGAAATTCAGTCATTGCATGACCATGACAGGCCTCATCCAGCTTTGTAGCAAGCCAGAGTAATGATGGACAGACAACACTTCAGATGACTGAAAAGCAGGTGTTTACTTTCCAATTAATATGCCTCGCAGAAAGTTGAACACAAGTGGCTGTATTCCACTGGATGCAAGTATCAGATAACTGGCCAACTTTATCAACAACAGTCCGCCACTTGGTCCACAAATTAGGAGCATATTTTCTAGATAGAATGCTTATTTCTATTTCTCAAAGAAGACAAAAAATATTTTATCAATTACGTCTGAAAAATCAAAATTCTTGCACTCGATTTTTTTTAGATGTTTATTATGAAAAAGCTTTTATTTTTACATAGAAAAGATACAGAGAAAGGTAAATAAATGCAGTAGAATTACCTTATGTAATAGCTGTACAACTGAATCTTAATGACAAAAGTTGCAGAAAACCTAAATATTATAAAAAGCCACCTCCAAAATAAGACTCTGACAGAGCTAGAACGAGACACAAAAATGAACATTGAACAACCGTGGATCTCAAGTATTTAGAAAGACACAGCCAGTACACCACAAGAGGCCTCATGCCAGAGGATATTCCTGCTCAAGTATTACACCTTCAATGGGGAAATCAGATACATTTAATTTTAAAAGAAATCTTGGTATCTGGTGTATCCTGCAATTTATTATTTAATTTTCCAGCTTTTCAGAGTTTTTCAAAGGCTAGAAAGCCTTTAAAGTGTTGCTTAAAAAGAAACTCTGATGAGATAGATATTTCGTTTTTCACAAATTCTTAAATCTTCTTGTTTTGTTATGTCTTCCAATGGCAATATTAGATTATTTTGCCAAGGATTATGTGAAGGAAAATAAAACAATGCGGAATATTGAATTCAAAGCTGTGAACTGAACTGAGTACTCTTGCACTGCCATCTGTGACAACGTTTGCTGAAGCTTGCAGAAGACTACACAAATCTGCCTTCAGGGCACCTTCCTGTAACCTTGGGCAAATTCAGCAACACTCCCCGGACGGCACGGTTAGGAGTACCATCGGGAAGTAAAATCATCTCACCAATGGGTATTGTGCAGATTTAAAAAGTATACACGGGGAAAATAATGAGGACAGACACTTGTATGGCAACAGAAGACAAAGATTTATTTTTACTGACTTTCAACTGGTGTAAAGATTGCTTGAGAGACATCCAGTAACTTTGTAAGACCACCACAGATATGACTACATATGCATATTCTGTCTATCTCACTACCACACCCTCTCTTCATAAAGGCACTAACTATAAATAATATGAAAACAGACAGATAAAATGCCAGAAAAAAAAATTTCTTGTATGGAATTCTATGTTTGTTTGTATACATTCATGCTTTAAAATTTTAAAAAATTAAAATTAATTTTAAAAGTCACCTTTATTTTGGCAATACAACTGATAAAATGAAACATGCAGAACACATAACTCAGTGCATAATTTTGTCAGAATGAAGCAGTTCTTTATCACCCTTTGTGAGCTGGGAATACATTCATATTACAAGGCAAAAAAAACCCCACCCAAAACAGACAACATCTGGCTTCTGTGTAATGCATCTGCTTTTCCACATCTTCTCCATCATCTTTGGGATAGTAAAATCTACGTCTGACCACAGGTTTAATTATATGGTTATATTTTAACAGTCTTCATAGTGCAGCAAGGCAAGACAGAGCTGCCTGTGTTCACTGTTCTATCTCCAGGCTATCCATTTTTAAGTCGGGGGGTTTAAAGCTAATCACTTCTTCATAGGTAAGTTCTGTAAAGAGGGTGTAAGGGGGAGAGAAGAATTAGGTGATGTTCTCTTCAAAAGAAAAACATTCCAGACAAAACAGTTCTATGGATGCGTGTGCTTTAGTCTGTATTTCCAGCCTTAGAGTCCAGATCCAAAAGTAGACTGAATTCACTAGGAATCCCTCTGCTAACCTCAGATTACAAATTAGACTCACAAATGCTGTTATTGTACAACATGTCTGTCCCCTTCAGCTAATTAATAAAACACACAGGGCCTGAAATGGAAACATCAATTAAGCTGTCAGTTGACCTGCCAAAACGACGTAATAAAAGACAAAATGTAATGGAAAATGGAATCTTTAAAAGCACCCGAACAGGTTTTACTATGTACACTTTTAACTGTGGAGAACGTTCTTTATCATCCCTCAGTCAATTGCCTTCAACAGAAATCACAATTCTGCGCTAATGCCCTGGCATCTAGGTTTGGGGGATTTTTGTTTTATTGTAACCTACTTAAAATTAAGGTCCTCTTTTGTCTTAGATGTAACAGTTCTATTTTAATCAAGAAGGGCTTAGCTAGAAACATGGATTCCCTGCTATTTTACCCCGATTTAGGAATAGCCCTTTGTCTTTTCATGCTGACAGTCACGTCCTGTTTTATTCCTTGCATAGTAATGGAGTAAGTCATCAGCAGCTACCTCCTATGTACTGTCCCAAGTTAGATACTGTATTTTAAGGATCAAATCCTGTTTGCACATAAATACATGGCTAACAATGCCTTACTTCAGGTTCTGTTTTCCAAGCAGTGATGTTTAAATAATTGACCTCATTGATGAAGACCTTACTGCAGCTTCCCAGTATTTGAAGGAGGCCTACAAGAAAGCCGGGGAGAGACTTTTTGCAAGGGTTTGTAGTGATAGGATGAGGGGTAATGGCTTCAAACTGGAAGAGGGAAGATTTAGATTTGAAATTAGGAAGAAGTTTTTAGCTGTGAGGGTGGTGAGACACTGGCGCAGGCTGCCCAGGCAGGTTGTAGATGCCCCAACACTGGAAGTGTTAAAGACAAGAGCTTTGAACAACCTGGTCTAGTGGAAGGTGTCCCTGCCCATAGCAGTGGGGTTGGAACTAGATGATCTTTAAGGTCCCTTCCAAACCATTCTATCATTCTACATGTTTATTAAACAGGTCTGTCTGAGACAGCCGAGACCTGCAAGTAGACTTAGCACTCCTGTAAAAAGCACGTAAAAATCTTCAGGATGAGTCTTGTTCATGCTTCTGTCATGTGATGCTATAGCATGGTGTACGGTGACCAGCGTGCCAGCTTCAGTGAAGGATTGTTTTGGAAAGAAATTCTATGTGCAGAACCCCTGAGGTGAAAGGATTCATTAGGTGACTGTTTCAGTGACTGACTTGTGGCTATTAAGCGGTACCTGGTCACAGGCAGCCAGGCAGCAGCTAGAGTGCTCCTGACTGACCTCAGAGGAGGCCAGCACCCTCACCAATCAGGCACCTGGAACTGTATGAGAAATTATTCCTGCTGGCTGTGCATGGTATGCTTATGAAGCTCCTCACCCACTTCTCATGCCACCTAATCAGTAGAGAGTACAGATCTTGTGCTGAGGTAGGTGCAGCTGGAGCAACAGCTAAGGAGAGACAGTGCATAGCATTCAACTCCAAATAGCATACACTTGGCCTCTAAAATTTTGAAATATTTTCTAACTGATGAAACATGTCAGAAAGAAATCTATAAGCTTGGGCTGCAAGCCTCAGCCGTGTGCAGTGGAGGCCACGGAAAACTCCTAAGTGCATAATGTGTAAGACAAAGTGTCTGAAATCTCATTTTACTTTGGTGCTCAGTCCCTCTTGGGATCAAGCACCACTGATTTTTAATTGGAACAGAAGAAAGGGGAAACATGCTATTGATGTCTTGGGCAACTGGGTCAATATTTCATCAACAATACAAACATTTTATGTAAGTGGTCAGCTTTTATGCCATCTTGCTTAACTGTGGCACATAGCGTACTTGAAAATAAGAAGTTTATTTCCCCAAGATAAAAATATGGCCAGGAAGAAGAGCTGCATGTCCTGTGCCAGTTCTGAGATTTTTGTTTCAGGCCTTTCCCCCCCCCCCCACTATGTAAAGAAGGAATTTGACCTGTAGTTCCAGCAAGGACAGAGATGTAGAAAAATATGATACTGTCCTTCCTAGAGAATTCACCTCCACACCCTCATTTCAGTTCAGAAAGTGTTAAGCTAAGATTGTTCCTGAAATAATTTCAACAGAGTTTCATCACAAGCAGAAATCAGCTTCATGACTCGGAAATTGTTAAACTTTCCTGTTAAAGACTCAGTCAACTGAAAAAGTAGCAGAAAACAAATCATCCACTTGTAAGTACAGCAGCAAATTGAACATGCCTCTCAACAAACAAGGTGTGTATGTGGTGTCATAAGCTGCCAGAGGAGGTTTTGCAGAGGAGAGCACATGCAAGGAGTAAGCGACACCAGTCAATCCTACTTGTTCATACAGATGCAGCAGGCTTCTAGAAAACCCTTTTCAGGGCTCTATGAGGTTACTTTATTGTCGAGAGGCCCATGACCCCATCCCCATCTTTTTTTAGGATGTATTTACTGTAGTCACGTCTGCTTGTCTCCCCTGCAGTGGCCAGGATAAAGCCTGGCACACGTGGAAGAGAGTGAATAAGACATGAGAGGTCAGTATTTTTCATCTTAAAGCTAACCACTACACCAATACATTTTTACCAAACCTTTCTGGAGTACATGTTATAGAATATACAAATAGAAGCAGAGGAACATTTATTTTATACAATACATATTTAATCATAAGCCAAGAAAAGGACTTTATTGATAAACAGGAACAAGTTCTTTTCTAGAACATTCTCTCAATTTAAAATGTCTAGCAAGGAATTTTTAGCGTGATATGTCCTTATTAGACAATGATGAAATTGGACTGTACTTTTTGGTGTACTTGCAAACAAAGTTTAGCCACCTTACTTCCGTGATACTGTAGTGCAATATGATCATGATGCAAGCATGGAGTTAACTAATAAAGAAAGGGTTGCTGCAGTATTTCTCAAGGATGGGTTTTGGGGTGTCACGAGTAAAATCAACACTCATCTCAAAACAGGATCAATAGCATGGTTCATCTATTAATTCCAATTACTTGGTTATCTAAAGAATGATAAACAAAATACAAATCTACGTGGAAAATATTCATTTCTCCTTCTGAACAAAGCTAGAGCAGAATCCCAAATAGTGTCACTTGCCCTAGGACAGTTACTGCAGCTGAGTTAGAGACTGGGAAAACTAAAAGCAAGACAGAATGTGTGGTTACCTGGTAACTAGCACCAGCTTTTAGTGAAGATTAAACCTGCTACAGGGAATCTAGTGAGATGATGGAACAGGAGAAGGGAGCAAAATCCAGAGAGGAAACATAACCCTTTCCACTCCCACAAGCACACACATGGAGTTTCTCTGAAGGCTTAAGAGTTCAAATTGCTCTGGTTAGAACCAGAGGAAAACTGTTAAGTCAGGCTTTGTTCTGCTTCACGTATTAACTACTGTGTGCAATTGTGTTACCTTTCCATTCATCTATGGTTCGCTCCTTATTCTCTATTGACTCATCGTACAGCTCGGCCTCAGGTTCATCATCTGGATCATGATACTGTACAAAGTATGGATGTGCAAGGGCTTCTGAGGCAGTAATTCTTTTATCACTGTCTAATATAAGCATCTTCTCAAGAAGATCTATGGCTAAGGGAAAAAGAGAAACATGGTTCAAAGCCAGAAGAGACCATCTAGAAAGAAAAGAGAAGGCAACTGTTCACACCAAATCTAGTCTCACTCACCTTAAACCACTGTTAAGATTACTGGCAAACACACAAAATTAAGGCAATATAACAAATAAGTTTTGAAGATATTATACTGTGAATACAATTTGCAGAGCTGAAGGAAATTTCTGCTTTGCTTGTGGTATGCACAAAGGTTCATTATAGTCTATTTAATATCTGAGTCACCTCTTCAGTTATCCAAGGCCTTCATTCTGAAAAGATCTATGTGCTTAAAAGTTAAATATCCTGTGCTGTGCATCAAGTGCTTAACTTGGTCCTGATCAGTGCAAACTTAAGTAACTTAAAACTGTGAATCTGATATTACACTTTTAATTAGCTGCACCAATTAAATCATAGGTGAAAACCACAAGGCAAAAAAGACCCAGCATAAAGAAAATATGTTTGAAGACAACAGTTGTAGATTAGAGATCTGTAAGACTGAAATTGATTTTATATGGAAAGCTTATCGTTACTATTTAAAATATTATATTAAAATGTTTTTGTGTTTTCATATAAGCAACGTCATTAATTTGCATTTATTATATTAATATGTACCATGCTCTCATGTACCTCATGCAAATAAATCCCATTTTTTATAAGAAAGCATTCACAACTACTTGTATTGTGAAAGAAAAACTGTCTTTTAATACACAGAAAGAATTAAAAACATTTTAACTCGTAAGCTCGTAATACTTTCCTATATACAACATTTTAATGTGCACTTGACAGGAGTGACCAGGCACTGTAGCATGATGACTCCAGTGACTCAAATGTCTCCTTTGCCACGTTACATGAAATGGTTCACAGAAACATCCCTTTTGCACAGGCAGTACCAGTTGGTTAGACACAAAAACAGTTGTGCAGGATCAGACCAAAGGTCTGTCTAGGCTGGTATCCTGCGCCCAACAATGGCTAATACATTCCTAGGAAATAATAATCAAAAGGGCCATTCAAACAGCTATACTTCCTGGTATATTCTTCTGTTCGCCAGCAAATTACAGCTCATGGCCTTCCAGAGCCAGAAGTGATGTCTCCAGTCCAGACCCTGTGACATTTTAATTTATTCCTGCTATATATAGCTGGCTTTTGCTTTTCATTCACAGACCGTTTTCCTTTAGGAGGTTCCTGCAGTCACCACCAGAAACAAAAGACAAAAGGCTTCATGAAGAGAAAACAGCCTCAGAATGAGTGGTTAAGCCATCCTCCTTTCACTGGTCTGATCGTTATATGGGATCATTTAGCAAAGGAAGGCTTGACTTCCTATGTTAGTGAAAGATTTAATCTGTATCAGTCTGACTTTCTTACCTAATGGATTGGCACCACGAAATACTGCTTTCAAATCCTGTTGAGGCATATGTGGAAGAGATTCAATGTATTTTCTTGCCTAGGAATAAATCAATATACATACCACATGAACAGAGGTTAAATTTTGCCCAGCAGTGACCATATCAACTCTAAAATATCTGAGGTAATATTTTTTGTTTCTTATACGTGGGAAACCTTCTTTACAAAAAACCATACTGTATGACTGTTTCAGTCAGTCACTCCTGTATACTGCACAATAAGTAAGAGAGTTTTAAACAGGTATATTTTTCCTCTAAGGGTTATGTGTTAGCACTTATGTTTTCACCCATGCTTACTGGTTCCTTGCTGTATGTCCCCAGGGACCACATGCACATAACATTCAACCAGAAATTGCAAGGTAAATCATCTTTCAGTTACCCTCAGCGAAGCGGTATAATCCAGTCTGCGTCCTTCCCTCCTCTCCCTCCTTTGCTGAACAGTAGCTCCACTAACCAAAGAACAAATCCTGATACTCCCAGGGCACAGATCTTCAGATATTTAACAGAATGTATAGCTGGCCTTGTTACCGTGGCTGTGAAAGGCTCATCCAAAAGCCTGCCTGCATATTGGACCCACAAATGTCAGCATTGTCAGAGTAGAGCCTGACATTATGTGAGCTATGAACTGCTGGGCTGAGGTAGACAGGTTGGTAAGAGAAGAGGTTGAATGCTGTTCTAAGGGCTGGGATCACACAGAACAGGGAATTCTGAAATGGAACAGGTAAAGAAGAGGCAAATGGCTGTCCCCAAATACATCCAAAAAACCCCAGCTGGCCTTTGAACAAACCTTCATGCTTTTCAAACATGTTTGTGTTACGAGGCTGTCTCCCTGCACACTTAGCAATCCTGTTAGAAGGAGACTATCTGCAGGAGGCTAACTAAGCATCCTTGGCCTACTGAAGACAGCAAATGACATAAAGTTGTTCCTATCAAGCAGCTCCATGACTTCAAGTGAGATATCAGACTGAGAATTGTGGAACTATCTTCTGGACTACCATGACTATAAAATACTCTGACATATCATCTGTGCAATCCTACAACCACATTTGGGAAACAGATCCTGTTCCCTACACAGTTCTCTCTGCCATCATCTTAATGTCTGCAGCTATAAAGATATTTTAAATCATTACATAGCACAGTCTCTTTTCAAGCTGTGTTCTAATTTAACAAGGCAGATCTATTTATTTTTTCTGCTTCTCGTAAGATGTAAGCATGTTCTCTCAAAACTCTAGACTGCCATTAGTGACACATTTCAGAGACTTACTAGAAGAAGCAAGCCTTTGTGCGTTATGTCCCCAGCCTGTTAAAACTATATGAGCATTCTCCCTTTGTGCTATGGTGTCTGACAGCAAGGCTTCTAAAAGGATGACTTCTTCTTAGCAGCTATAGCCAGTTATGCAGAGAACTATGTTCAAAGACTAGTCCAACACAGGCTTTGCTCCACCTATTTTATGCCCCTAAAGTTCATAAAAGCACCAAACATCTGCTAGAAGGTCAGGGTGTGCAGCTCCTATCAGAGTTAGGAGTCCAGAGTTCCAGGACATTAGTTTATCTATCTATCTATCTATCTATCTATCTATCTCTCTGTCTCTCTCTCTATATATCTATCTATCTCAACAGCAGAGCAAGAGAGAGCTGTCACACATTCTTGCATGGATGCTGCAGACTAAGGTTGAAATAAGAGGTAAATTTAGCTTATTACAAACATCTGTGGATTTGTGGATTGTTTGTTTCTGCACAGACATCAACTGACATCACTGATCCAAACATGACTGAACAAGATATGGCCAAAATTATCTCCAACCTTGCCCAGAAGTCCTTAGAAAACAACACAGACCTATAAAGTATACTTACCCATCTGTCCCCTCTGCATATATATATATTTACCACAGAAACCCAACCAATAGAATCCAGACATTTAAATTATTCTGAAAATAATTTAATGCAATCACCATTTAAACCCATATTAACATGAAAGACTGACAAAACAGCTCAGTAACTTGTGCTGAAACATCCCATGAGGCTGACCTTTTAATTTCCATTTCTTTAATCCTCTACTTATAACTGAAAATAGGCTTGGCATTTCAGAAAAACTCTGACCTTGCTGGCAGAGGAATGGAAAGAATTGTCCAGGACTGCAAGCTGCATTGAGAAATATCCATACAGTAAGACCAAACCACAAGGTAAAGAAGAACTAGAATGAAGAAAAAGTAGACACTCCCTTACAAGAGAAAAGTACCCCCAAGCAAGGTACGCATCTCCTTTGACATTGCTCTTCTAACTAGGCAGCAGCAGCTGAGAGGTGACCTAGCAGTACTCCCATTCGTTAACTTGGATTTCGCGTTCTCCCTATGCTCTGAAAGTACCTGAAAAGAGGCTGTAAAGAGGCGGGTGTTGGTCTCTTCTCCCAAGTAACCAGTGATAGGACAAGAGGAAATGGCTTCAACTTGCACCAGGGGAGGTTTAGGTTGGATATTTGGAAAAATTTCTTTACTAAAAGAGGGGTTAGCCATTGGAACAGGCTGCCTAGGGAAGTGGTGGAGTCACTATCCCTGGAGGTGTTCAAAAAACATGTAGAAGCGGCACTTTGGGACATGCAGTGTTGCTCTGGCTCTCCTACTGCTCCTGCTTACTTAGCTCACTGGTGTATTCATTAGTAAGTTCAAAGAAAACCCATCTACACACACAAGCTGGAAAATAGCCATTAGTATTAGACTGAGGTCAATACAGAAAAGGTCTAAGAAAACAGCTGCAGCTCAGGAGGTATCTGTGCGCTGGTTTTTATCTGAATTTTTACACTGTGCCCATCACCTGCCTTTATCAATCAATACCACATCTCATTCCTCAGCTGGATATCCACAGTTACTGCTTAAAGTGAATCCTCTAAGTGTAGCTTTAGCAGAGAAACGAAGTGGAAATTGTTCATATACTAGATTGCTATTTCAAAGAAGTGATATGGACAGTTAAAAATCATACCATTGACTACAGATACTATCATGAAAGTGGACACAAGCATCCAGAGAGATAAAAAAATAAGAATTTCAAATTAGGGATCTAAATAAGAGCGCTCAGGCACAACACTTATTATTTGACCTTATATATCTCTTACAACAACAGAAAGCATAAAAATTACAGAGACATCAAATTTAATAACAATATGCTCTTAGCTGAGCATCAGTTTGATTTTTTTTAAGTATAGCAGTAAAATAAAAGATCATTGGGAGAAACTGCAAAACTCCTTTCAAAAACTGAGTACATGAGAAAGTACCAAAATTAATCCAGCTGACAAATGGAGGCATTTGGATTCCTGTAAAAAGAATATATTTTTTAAATGAAAAAGATAAAAAACTTTAAAGTGTTTGCTCATTTCCAAATCAGCGTATCTACAACACGTGTAACACAATCAGTAACATACGATGTCAATTAGAAAAAAGAATGATTGAAAGTCAAGTAATCAAATGAAGCTGTGAACTCACATGTTCTGATGATATCTTCTTCAGAAGTTCAGAACTGGGTGTGCCCACAACTTCCATTATTCTCTTTAGTTGATCGATGTCTGCATTATTTCAGGGAAATGAACAGTCCTTCTGGGTTTAAATTATTAATGAGCTTTCACACAGATAGATGTTTAAAAATATTCAGCAAGACAATTCCATCGTAGTCCATGGAAGGATACCCATTCATAGTTGCTTAAGTCTAGTCCTGGAGTATCAAATTCTCTATTGTAATATATGATTTTGTCAGGTGTGCCCATACGTGAGAAAAGTGCATGCAAAATATTGTTTTCCTGTCCTAGTTCCCAATTTAACATACTCTTAAGATCACTTTAACAGCGCATTTATGTTTCAGTGATCTGAGTATTTCTGAAGAACAGTCTAATACGATGCAGCACATAAGGCTGAGGGCTACTAAGTGGAAAATTTTCATTTGGTAGCTTTAAATATCTGTTTTATATCAGTCTCAAGATTAAAAACTCATTGAAAATGTTCATTTTTCGTTGTTACATATGACCTGTAAAGTATATTACATTTTCCATAGAGACTCGAGGTTATTTTACAGCTTTATTTAAATCGATCATGTAATTGTAGACAATATTTTATAACAGCAAAAAACACCTTCTTTCTTGAAAACGAGATGTATTGATTTTTCAGAAAACCACATTTCATGTAATCAAACAGTCTTGAGGCGCAGTCATCATCCAGATGATGAATATCTGGACGATGCCTGTGGTTACAATAGAGCCTAACGATGCTGAGCACAACAGAACGGTCAGCGGGGAGACTCGGTCTCAGGTCTCTTAACAGTTTGTTCAGGCAATTCTAATGTCATGTTGGTTTGCACCTGACAACAGCTTAGTTTTAGCAGAAGCGTTTGCTTTTTGAGGGGTTTCAGAGTAGCAAGAGATGTCAATATTCAGTACAGAAGAATGTGCCTTTGTTTCTCATGTTAAAAGCTTTCCTCCTCTGATGCAGTTGTTTCCTCATTCCTCATTATGTGTTTTTCTCTTATTATTTTACTGCTTTCCTCAGCAATGGCTCTTTTTTCTTTTTTTTTTTTTCTCTCCTGACAGCGCAGGAAACAGCAATGGAAATCCCTGATGCTCCAGCAGAAACCACAGCACAGCACTGAAGAAAAGACAAGGTTTTGTTGCTCCTGTGGCATTTCTGGCACTGCTTGGCTTTTTTCATAGCAAGACACAATATCCCTGTTAATTCACTTATTATTTAAAAGTTAATTTGTTTGCATTTTAGGAAATTCCAGCCCAAAAGCAGTTCTGTATTTTAAAATTATATTAGCTGATAAAAAAATATTGCCTTTACTCAACTTCAGTTTTAACATATATTATTTCAGTAAGATACACACATGGAAGAAATCTGCTCTGTTGTAACTAGGTTATTATTTAACTACAGATACACAACAAAGAATAAATGTAACTTACGAACATCTGTTACTGTTTTTTTTTCTTCAGAAGGGACAGCTTACATTCAGCTGTGGTATATACTAAACTGAAAGATTAGCAAAAACAGTTTACTGTTTTTAGAAGTTTGTTACTTCAAAAACATTTCCATAGAAACATTCAAGCCATTAGAAGAAAAAAGGAGAAATTGAGAGTATGTTTATATTTTTCATGTTTTATGTTAAGGATACAATCATTTCCTGGAAACAGGGCCTTCCCTTTCAATAGCTCTGCCATGATGCATCCAACCGACCAGATGTCAACTGCCAAAAGATGGGAGAGAGAAACGTGTACGACGAATCAAAGTGGTCCTTAAACAGAGCTGCCTCTTGGTTCAAAACTATCACTACCTCCAGCTGCAGCAAAATGCCAGTCTTCACAGTTTACCTGTTTGATTGTAGTGCATCCAGTTCAACATAATTTCTGGAGCTCTGTACCATCTTGTTGCAACGTATCCGGTCATTTCATCATCAGTTTGTCGAGCTAAACCAAAGTCTAAAATCTACAGAATAAAAATTTAAAAAGAATAATTTTTAAAAATCCTTTTTCACTTCTGTTATAGGTACCGATTTTCCCCATTATTTATTTCAGAGTTTATCCATAGCCCCTCACTATCGGTGAAGTAGAAGAGCAACACTCTGCAGCCAAGCTCATCTGCTCTCCCTGCTGCATCCCTGCAGCCTGCGGGTCTGCACAAAGATGCTTCCACTGCAATGAGCCCGGTCCTCTGTCCTCTAAGGCAAACTTCACATTTTTGCCTCAAGTTCAATTTTCCACTGACATTCATTTGCTAAAAATAAGCATTGTTGCTATAAAAAATGAAACACTATCAACTGGGAATCTTTGTGTAGAATGCTAACGGCAAGTGCCGCCGCCCATTCAAACACCACACACGCTGATCACAAATCTGCAGAATTTCTGTTGATTCCCTTTCACATCTATCTAAGCATTTACCCAGATTACACATCATTCTGAGGCCACTAGGAGAAAAACACATATCCTGCGTAACAAGGTAGATTTAAATCACATACCCTTTGTTTTCAGTAGAACTCCCCCACTGAAACAACAAAGGAGCTCTGTTTAGGTACACATATTACTCATAGGCTTGATAGCAAAATGTTCTTCTCCATATGCTCTCCTTTGCTAAGTTTACATTGGTGGGGGGTTATTTCAATTATATTTTTCCTGCTCATTTCTTTGCTTTCTATTTCATGATTAGCCTATGTCCCACTGTTATGGAGCTAAAAGTTATCCCTAACTCTCAGAGAGGCTGTTGTGGAAGCCTCAGTACTGTTAAGTCAGTCATCTGAGCTAGTCAGCATCTCTTCAAACAGAAATGTGAAGTAAAATCAGTGGCAACCTCCCGCGATGAGATCCAGGATTATTTATTAAGCTGATGGTTAATCCTTTTCATTAGGAGTAAGAAAATTTTAAGAGTACCATTCAAAATTCCTCAGTCATAATCCAATTTAAAGATATAAAAAGCCTAAAGAAAAATATTAAGATATAAATAACACATTAACATATTTACTTCTAATATACTTTAAAAGCATTAGTTATTTCTTAAATAAACAATAATAACAGCATGAGGCAAACAAGGCATAAAATAATGGCGTGAAACTTGAACACTAATGCCCTTATTTTTGCAAGGGTTTCAGCAATATTTTTCTTTAATAGTTGGTCCCTTCTATCAAATGTGTACACATACGTTTTCCTTCTTTTTGCTTCTATTCTCTTTTTGTTTGTTCCTGGAAATATCCACTAGCTTGTTCCATTAGAAAATAATTTTGTATCAAAGGAAGTAAAGCTATAAATATGAACAAAGCAAAGAGCAGTGCAACAAATGCTAGGCAGGGAGGTGCACAGATACCAAAATAATAGAAAAAAAAGATTAAAAGCCTCCTTTACTTACAGTACAAACATACAGCACACATTTAAGAGTGCATGATCAGACCCAGATGACCCATAAAATTTCACAGATGCTGAACATACACGCACAAAGACATTAAAGGGATAATCATGAAACTTGCTGAGCATCTGCAAGTGTCACTAAACCAAACAGGAACTACGGTTGCTCACTACGGATCTGGCTTAGTGTGAGAACCTAACTGCACTGCTCTTATTCACTGCAGTGATTTTTTGCTGATCTTGTAGTATTTTTAGTCTTTTCTTAAATCCCTCACAGCTGGAATAAAGTGATTACATCAAAGTCTCAGTTGCGGGGAGAAAGATGTTTCTGGCTGCCAAGGAGAAATGCTAAACTTCTCATTCTTAGGCTTAAAGGCTTAGAAAGCTAGAAGGCAGCTTTTCCTTCACCGGAGTCTCATGCTTATTATGTAATATCGCATCACACAGATACACAAAGACGTGTACATTAAAATAGCATTTGGGAAGTGTGGATTACGGGGTTCTTTTTTGGTTAGGGATTTAATTTTATTTCTGCCTGTAACTGGTAATACTGGTATCTTTTTTCATATCATTATTTAATTTAGCTGGTATATTCTATAGATATAAAAATGGAAGTTGTTACAAGGCTTCATCTGAACATGGCAGATACAGATACTTATCACAGGTCAAACTTTCAAGATAAACTCAGTTAAGTACTCAGTCATGGGCCTATTATTAGCTATTAGGGGCCTATTATTAGCTATTAGGGGCCTATTATTACCATGTGTGAGAATTAGAGATGAGCATTTAGCAAAAATACCTGTGTTCATACTAAATTAACACTTGGGAGAAAACACATCTTCATGAAATGGGTTTTCCATGCCAGGGGAGCAACAGTGGCAAACAGTTGAAGTCAATGGAATCAGAAGTAAAAATGGTAGCTAATGTTTTCTCAGAAAACTGTAATCTCGAGAGCTTTTACAGCATGATACCTACCCTCAATTCACAGTCTTCATTTACGGCTAGGTTACTGGGCTTCAGGTCCTGTAGCAGAATGGAAAGAGCTAGTCAAGTATTATTTTAACCTGTTAAAGTATATTATAACTATGTCTTATTCGATGCACAGAGGGACACGCTCCACTAATTCTTGTTATTGCAATGAGTGAACTCACCCGGTGGATGATCCCAGCAGAGTGAATATACTGTGAAACAAAAAAGAAAGAGAAGAGGTAAGTTTTGAAGTTAGAGGTGAAAGAAGGTATAAGTCACTTGTCCTATCGCTTCTGAGACTGATTGTTTTATATACAGAAAAGACTTATGTCACACTACATCTTCAGATCTAACAGAGGTATGACAAACATCAAAACCTCCTTGTTTTGTCTTACCCAGAGCTGGATATTTCAAGAAAGGTAACCCTGAAGACTAGATTCTACCATAAAAGATAGACAGGACTTGCAGAGATTCTTCTGTTGAAGTTCCAGTCTTATCTGGATGTCCATGTTGATCAGCTAGTGGCTCAATGAAGTCAGTGGACTAGGGAGCAGTATGGTTGACTCCTAGATGAGGTAAGTCTATGCAGTGGGATGATTCGCACAAGTAGAGAGCTGCATTGGATGGCTATAAACTCTTCAGAAGGGACAGGCCAGGAAGGAGAGGTGATGGAGTGGCCTTGCATGTGAGGGAGTGTTTTGATTGTCTCGAGCTTAATGATGATGATGATAGGGTTGAGTGTTTATGGGTAGGAAATGGGGGAAGGCCAACAAGGCAGATATCATGGTGGGAGTCTGTTACAGACTGCCCAACCAGGATCAAGAGGCAGATGAAATATTCTATAAGCGGCTGGGAGAAGTCTCATGATCACTACCATTTGTTCTCATGGAAGACTTAATCTTATCAGATATCTGCTGGAAATACAATACAGCAGAGGAAACAGTCTAGGAGGTTCCTGGAGTGTGTGGAAGATAATTTTGTGACACAGCTGGTGAGCCAACTAGGGAAGGCTCCCTGCTAGACCTGCTGTTCACGAACAGAGGAGGACTTGTGGGTGATGTGAAGGTTGGAGGCTGTCTTGGGCAGAGCGATCATGAAATGCTTGTGTTTTCAACTCTTGGGGAAGTAAGGAGGAGGGTCAGTAGAACTACCACTTTGGACTTCTGAAGGGCAGACTTTGACCTGTTTAGGAGACTGGTTAGCAGGGTCCCTTGGGAGGCAGTCCTGAACAGCAGAGGAGTCCAAGAAGGCTGGACATTCTTCAAGACAGAAATCTTTAAGGCACAGGAGCAGGTTGTCCTGGTGTGCCATAAGATGAGTCAATAGGGAAGAAGACCAACATGGCTGAACAGAGAGCTTTGGCTGGAACTCAGGAAAAAAAAAGGAAAGTCTATGGCCTATGGAAGAAGGGGCAGGCCACTCAGACTACAAAGATTCTGTGACACTATGCAGGGACAAAATCAGAAAGGCCAAAGCCCAATTAGAACTTAATCTGGTTACTACTATAAAATATAACAAAAAAGTGATTCAATAAATAAGTTAACAGCAAAAGGAGGGCTAAGGAGAACCTCCATCCTTTATTGAGTGCGGGGATAAACATAGCGACCAAGAATGAGGAAAAGGCTGAGGTACTGAATGCCTTCTTTGTCTCAGTCTTTAATAGTAAGACCAGTTGTTCTCTGAGTCCCTATCCCCCAAGCTGGAAGAAAGGGAGCAGAATGAAGCCCCCATAATCCAAGACGAAATGGTCAGTGGCCTCCTACACCCCTTAGATGCACACCCCTTAGATCCACCCACGGGTACTGAGGGAGCAGGCAGAAGTGCTGACCAAGCCATTTTCCATCCTTTATCACCAGCCCTGGCTAACTGGGGAGGTCGCCGTTGACTGGAGGTTAGCAAATGTGACGTCCATCTGCAAGAAGGGCCAGAAGGAGGATGGTGGGTGAACTACAGGCCTGTCAGTCTGACCTTGGTGCCAGGGAAGGTTATGGAGCAAATAATCTTGACTGTCATCACATGGCACATACAGGACAACCATGTGATCAGGCCCAGTCAGCATGAGTTTATGAGAAGCAGGTGCTGCTTGACTAACATGATCTCCTATGACAAGGTGACAAGCAATAGGACAAGGGGAAACAGCCTCAACTTGTGCCAGGGGAGGTTTATGTTGGATATTAGGAAAAATTTCTTCACAGAAAGGGTTGTAAAGCATTAGAACACGGTGCCCAGGGAAGTGGAGGAGTCACCATCCCTGGAGGCATTTAAAAGATGCATAGATGTGGTGCTGAGGGACACAGTTTAGCAGTGACCTGGCAGTGCTGGGTTAATGGTTAGACTTGATGACATTAAAGGTCTCTTCGAAACAATTCTATGATACCTAGTCACCTTCTTATACTGTGAATGCTGAACATGAGTGAGAGATAATCGCACTCTGGGACAGGTTAGTGACCAAAATACCCACCTAAGCCACAGCATTACTTCAGGTCCACTTTCAAAGCAGGGACCCAAAGCAGAGTTTCAGTGGTTATTTAATATCTCTGTATAGGATTGAGAAAAGCTTACTCTGCAATTGCCTATCATTTGCTTGCTAGGATTAACAACCAATTTATCTAGGAGTTTGCTGACCAGGATCAGCAAGACCTTGAAACCCTTCTCTTCTATTCTCTAGAGGTGAATTCACCCTCTTTTTGAGGAGCAGAGCTTACATGCAAAACCTGTGTATCAACTGGGAAAACCCAAAGAAAACACAAGAGCATTCCTCTGGTTCCAGACCTACGTACTGTTTATCAGAAGGGCAAGGCCACCCCTGAATGCTCCTCACAACAGCTGCAAGCAGATGAATGAAGAGGAAACCAAACCACCACTTGCAACAGAAGGAGCTGTGTCCCTGCTCTGCTGAGACAATAACAACAGCTCCTCTCAGTGCCACCAAGCAGCCATCTACCAGCCAGCTCAGGAGCCTGCCAAACTATGCAGCTCCATGCTAACGCTTCATCTGCTCAGAGAGCTTCTGCAGGGTGTAAAGCCTGTGCTCCATAATGCTGAACACACCTACCAGCGAGCCCAAAACTCACTCAGGTATGTGAGTGCATGTTGCAATGACTCCAGCATAGAATGTGAGTGAGGAGTTACATATGATCAAGTGTTCTTTGACTAATGAGACATGAGAATTTCAATTCCAAAAGAGATGAGCCATCATCAACCCCTCCCCTTCAAAACAGAGCCAGAAGTGCACCTGAGCACATTTCTAAAATTAATATTCACTTTAGAGCACAACTCTTACTATTATTTAGCTCTGACACAACATAGGCTTATATTCAAATCCACAAGCTGGGTAATTAACTCCAGAATCCATCTTCCTAATTAAGCTATTAACTTAAGTAAATGAGACAAAGCAATTAAGAGCTCAGTTCCGCAATTTTTATTCACTAAAATCTGCACTTAAATTGACATAACTCACATGCATGAATAAGAATTACTGTCTCAGGCACAAGTCTCAGGTGACTTGCTGAAAATCACGTAGTAAGGATATTTCGGAGTCAGTACTTAGCACAAACATATAGTTATTTTCCATGTCTAAAATATCAGTTACTGTTAAGTTAGCTACTAAAGCAGCTGATCCTTCTCTTTTCTTTTTGCCTATACCTGGGAAAATCAACACTGGTCCAGGAAAATGCTTATCACCTAGTAATGGGAAGCATTTTCTACATCTCCTCCTATTTATCAACACTTACATGTTTAATGTCAGCAAAATTATATATATTTTCAATATTTTGGAAGAAAATTTTGCTATAGTTTCATTGCCAACCACCTGTGTTATCTAATTGTATAGATTTTAACTAATATGATTAAAGGAAACCACGACTTTACAGGATACACCTTAGGTGATTGTGTGCATCACTGTACACTGCTAGGATAAATGGCTGCTTGTAGACATTTCCCAAAGAACCCAACCAACTTGGTTATCTCTTCACCCATGTGACACTCTACAAAAATCATGGCTGTAATTTTTCAAACTAGCTCCTATCTTTCAAAGCATCTTAGGTCTTATTTCACATTCTTCTCTTCTCATGACAGGTGAGGTGTCTTAAAACACACTGTGCACAGTAGAACGTGTTCACTTGAGACACTATATAGCATGTGATTCTCCCTCAATAATAACTTAAATAGACACTATCTAAAGTTAACGTTCAAGGAGAGTATTCAATTGTATAGCGCATGTAAACGTTGGCAGGCTTGGGGTTTTATTTCTGGTTAGATGATTGCTGCTATCCACACACGCTTAAGACATCAAAAAAAAAAAAGCGTTTAGGTGCTGTCATTGCAATGAAACAGTTGTTACTACAACGTTCCGGCTGCTGACTCTAGAACTCCTGCATTCAGCCAGTACCTTAAGACCTCGAAGTAACTGATAGATGAGAAACTGTATATGGTCATCAGTTAACTTCTGGCACTTCACAATGTTATTCAGGTCAGCACCCATCAAATTTGTCACGAGATACCTGTGAAAATAAAACAGAGAGAAGAAAACAAAGGAGCACACCTCATTTAAGAATGGCAGAATGTAAACCCTTCTAAAAGCAGCACATCAAGAGAGTAACTACACACTCCCATGGAGGTCCCTTTTCCATTTTCTACTAACACACAGTTCATGTCCTTTAAATCAGCTGTGAGCTTAAATAATGGAATCAGCTGAGATTTAATATAATGAAAAACAAAAATCCTTATGGTACATTAAAAGCTTTTATCTCTGTTTTCTCCATGACACTACAGCAGTTCAGTGAGGGAAGAATGCATTGTATTTTGAGATTAATAGGAAGCCTCACCCACCATCAGTGGGAGTCTGAAGCACCAAAACTACAGTACCTGTAAGGCCCTGGAATATCTGATGACGGAGATTAACAGGGGGTTGGTTGAAATAAGACTGTTCTGTGTAACCTCCCTCCCTGTCCCCAGTGGAAGTTTTATTTTTTTGCCAAATTTTGCAGAAACGTTGATTCTTTCTCAAAAACAGTGCTGGGACAAAAGGTATGCACCTATCATAGCCGGTTCTCATTTGTGTGATTTTGCCCCAGTGTCAAAGGGGTTTGGCTACTAGTTTTCATGGAGACAAACATATATTAATTACTGGTTTTTCTACTAAATTGTTTACCTAAGTTCTTATGTAATCCCAGAGAAGCCCAGCAGAAATTGCATGTTTGAGTAAAACCAAAACACACCTAGTCTTAGGTTAGTCAGGAATCAAGCTTACATTTACCCTGTCTCAGTTAAGCAACAGAATATTTTCCTGTATTTGTGAACTATCCTATCTAGCTGTCAAAAAATAATCTACTGCTAACACATAATTGAAATGAAAAAGTATTAAGTGTACTGGAATTTATGCAGCATCAAACCATTTAACATATACCTATAACCTTATTAATTATCATGCAAACAAGTACAAAACTTAGGCCCATTCTCCTGCCTCCTCTTTTGTGGAATAGTTGCATAAAGATTTATTTGGATTCTTCCCACAAAGTCAACTGTGCCTGCAAGTCTATTAGAAAAGAACATGCTTCCTTTTTAATACCAGAGTGGTACTTAGTTGGCTACTAACTAGTAAGAATTATTTTAAAATTTTACTTACACTTCATTAAAATTTTCTATTGATGTTGCCGGTGTAAAAACATCTAGCAATCCTATAACCTGAAAGATGAGGGAATTGATATTTTAGTTTTAGAAATCTGTAAAGTGACATGTAATTAGTATTGACAATATTTAGCATTTTGAGGGATGTAACATATGGTCATCCTTAAAACTTAGTACAACTGACAGAATAGGTGGTCTATATAGGTATAGACTTTGACTATCTCCATGACCAACAGAAAATTATACAATTACAAAAAGTCGTTACAACAAGACTTCAGACAATCAGAAATAAAGGCAGGAAAATTAATGTCTCATTACATAAAAGCTGACACATGGCTTATACACTTGTTACACTTAAGATTATGCACAATTTCACGGGTTTTCTTGTTCTGTCATTAACTTTTTTAGCATCCTTTCTCCAGGATACTTTTCAATCCACCATGTTTTATTCAGGCTTCAATTCATCAAGTTACATGTAAGGAGGTGGATATTCCCACTGAAATAAACTGTTTGCCACAAACTTAGACTAGTACTCAGGTTATTTAAGGCCTGAAGCTTCTACCTTTCATCTAGACCTTACACTGTTTATTTCAATGAGAGTTCCTGCTCTTAACTTCTCAACAGAATCCAAATTCAGCAAAAGCAGGTTTGAGGTGTTTTGTTTTTTTTTCCTGGACTGATGTTTCAAAAGCATCCAACAGTAGTGAGCAGAATACTATTACTACTTTAGTTAGAGACAAGTAGGACCACTTGTTTTGGATTTCATTAGCTGCATCTTCAAGACGAAATTAGTTAATTTGTAAATAAAAAGGCAGCCTTTTATAAAAAGTCTTTACTTTAAAGTCCAGTAACTTCACTACACCTAAGATGGCAAGGTCCAGGTATCATGGGTAGCTAGAGTTATACGTACTTTTTGAAAAAGACTGTACCTAACTAAAATTAAGCCTATATTGTAAACTTTTGTCATGAAAATCCAAAGGGAAAGGACTCACTCTTCACTTACGTTCTCATGTTTCATGTGCTTAAGCAACCTAAGCTCTCGGTAGGTCCTCCTCGCGTGAATAAGTGACTGAAAAGGTCTTGAAAGCTTTTTTACTGCCACCTTCTGTCTTGTTTTGGTATCATAAGCTGAACTAGAAGAGGAAAAGAAAAAGTCCACGTTGAAGGCATGTTCTACTTCAAAGCTCTCAGCTAGTTCACTGGAGAAACCTGCACGCTCTTGGAGGTTCTTCCTCCTTCCTTTGCTCTCTTTCACCTTCTAGTCAGGGACTGCAACCAGGGGAGCTTGTCAGCAGTAACTCTGGAGTATTCAAAGACAGTTCCCTTGTTTTCCATCTAGCAAATTACTAATGCTTATGATAACGTTCAGGACTCACCCCCAGGTAACTCTTCCCCATACAGCAGGAAAAGTAACCAGAGAATTAGCTCCATTAGTGCAGCTCCAGCCTCCTGCTCCAAGGCGAGGCTTGTAGGGAACACAGAGTTTCAAATTCCAGGTCTTACTGAGCAAATTGGAGTCTTTACTAATTAGAAGAATGCTGGCATTGTGTCTAGCAATATTACTTAGGTGACCAATAGCTTGCTCAACGGTAATGCCACAAAACTGGTATCAAATTGGGATGTTGACATAGCCAAGGCCCTACCATTTTCTTGGGAAATGCTGGTAACAAGTGAACAAAAGGTACATGTCTTACAGTCCAGCCCACAGATCCTGCTGACACACAGCGTGTGCTTAATTAACTTCATACAGATGGAGATGCCCCACTGAAGAGGGCACCAAATACAAGGCCATCATTTGCACAAAAAGGAGACTCACTGGTTTTTGAGCATTGGAAAGACGTGACAAGTGCAATAAGCCACAAATAAATGCTGCCTGTTATGCAGGAATAAAACTGATCCCTCGTTGTATTACTTCATAACGCTACACAGTACAATTATAAAATGATTCATTTTGCTACCTTCTGTTATGAAGAAAAACAAAAATCATTTAAATTGTTACTCTTAATGGATAAGTTAAAACTAACTCCAAGTCAACTCCAAGTAGCTCCCATCAACTCCAAGTAGATGGACTCCTGCAAATATTTGGTGCTCTGCTAAATCCATGAAGACCCAAGTAAAAAGCAAAGCCTCTTTATTAGCAGGCAGCCGAAGGACAAGGAGGTGTTTCTAATGAGATGCAACAAAGGATACAAGCAACAAACAGGCAGGAAGAACAGAACAGCATCCAAAAGGTGATCATGATCCAGTTATCTGAGAATTCACTCAGCCTCTGTGAAGGCCAGTGCAGGGCACAATCCAGTAACGTTTTTATTTTATAAAAACAGAGTAGAGTGAGTAGATTTAATCAACAAGTTTCTTGCAGACACCATGGAAGGAGTGAGTCACTCATGACATAAATGAAATAGATAAGCAGATTACTTAGCTAGTTTCTTGCAAGCATCACAGAAGTGGATCTTCAGGGAGGTTTTAAAGGTGTACAGGGTTATGGCTTTGCTGACCACCTCAGAAAGGGCATTCCCTGAGCAGAAGAAAGCAAGCATAGGAAGAAGGAGAAGACTGGTATCCCTCTGAGGAGTGGGTGGAAGGGATACGATAGATAATACTTGTCTGGCAGTAGGCAGGGACACAGATATTCAGGATATGAGGATGTTGTGTTGCTCAAATATGAGCAGCTCAAGGAATGAATGGTGTGAGAAGAACTGACAATATAGGTATCTTAAATTCCACATGACTGGCCACAGGGACAACATGAAGGTTGCACAATTAAATCTGAAGAAATAAAAAGGAAGACAATGCTTAGCTGTTACTGTAACAAAGATTAGATATAATTGCCCTGTGCAATCCTGGCCAAAAAGCCACTGGAGAACACTACCAAATCTCACAAATACATACTCCTTATACCCTTTGCAATTTTTTTTTCCCCAGTGGAAAAGGATGTTTATCCAGATAAATAAATAACACTGCCCAAAACAGCAGTCTGTGCTTAACTTCTCAGCTCTTCTGGTCATTCACAAGCCTTCCCACTCATGCTTGTATCAGTTTGTGAAATACTGTGTACATTATACAAGGCTAGGAGGAACCAGGTTTTAAACCCCGTTGTCATGATTAACATCACTCTCCTCCCAATTCTAAGGCCAAACGTGGGTTTCAGTAGTTTGAAAACCACTGATCTTGCTTTTTATCCTCCATATGACTCAAGGCTGCAAAGCTTTTAGATGGTAAAAAGCACTATTTTTTTAGCTTCAGTAATTCTTACGACACCAGCTTTTTAGACCCAGGATGAAAGCACAAGGAGAGGGAGAGAGGGAGTGGGGGAAAAACAAACAAACAAAAAAAAAGAAAGAGAAAAGAAATAGCAACTTGAGACCTGTGACCCTCAATGGGAAATCGTGAATTGAAGCTGCACAGGCCAGGCGCTGACTTGGTTGAAACGAGCTCCTCCCCAGTCAAGAAACTGTAGCAAATGATCATCACATCTAATGTCTTCAAGCTCTTTCCCTGCCTGGTTTACAATCATCATAATTGAAGTTATTGACAAAGAAGGATTCAAAAATATAGATTTCATGTTGTTTATACTCTCCCGTT
Source organism: Eurystomus gularis (assembly GCA_013400335.1). Taxonomy (NCBI): domain Eukaryota; kingdom Metazoa; phylum Chordata; class Aves; order Coraciiformes; family Coraciidae; genus Eurystomus; species Eurystomus gularis. Next base: position 275,939 of record VZZY01000971.1, read on the forward strand.
TCTCAGATTCAAGGATGACTTGCATCTCTGATCCTGCCTCTGTGATCACATTTTGCAAGTGGCAGGCCCCTGCCTGCATTCCTCCCTGTGTACACTTATGCCTCTTATTTTAGACTGTCTCTCCCTCTTGCTGTTATATCATCACAGCTGCAATCAGGGTTGTCTCCTGAATCCCTCACCATCCCGAGTAAACTGTTAGGTGGCAGGATTAGCTGCTTCCCCCTCTGTGTGATTTCCCCAAGAACGTTCAGCTTTCAGACCAGACCCTGGACAGGACATCTCTTGTCCCAGTCACAGTAACAATAGAGGCCCACCTATCCTTGACACCTGCAACCTGTTCCTTGGGGCCCTGCCACCAGCCTGACTAAAATGATGCAAAACAGCTTCTTAAAAAAAACTCCAACCCATGCTGCTAACTGGTTTGATATAACAGGGATGAAAAGGCTTAGAGGCCTCACCTTCCCTCACCCTGCATGACACCCAACTCACACCCTCCCCACTCTCCATCGAGACTGGAGAGGGTTTCTCTGCTGTCTCTTGGTGTTTGCATCACCTCACAAACAACTGCTGGCAACTTACATTGCCTTTTTCTTTTGCAAGGTTATTTTCTACAGGCTTCGGCTTTGGCCATCCCCTTGTATTTACACCTGGTTTATACTTACACCTGGAAACAAATCATCCTTCCAATGGTTCAACTACTGTTTCCTGAGTTTCTTTGAAAGTACTTAGTCCGAAGTGTCTTACCTCTGATTATGATGTTACCTCATGTGGCTGGACTGAACAGTATGATGGAGATAAATTCTGACACTTGCAGAGGGATATTGTTTCATGTCTCTAATCTATTCTTTACTGTTAGCATTTCATTTGTTGTAGGAAGTGAAATGACTTTAATTACATATCATCAGTGAGTATTTCTGACATCATCAATTAGCAGTATGTTCACATGCCTCAATAGAACGTGGGAACACCACTTTAGACAGACTATCATAATTTTAAAAGAAACACAATTGTTACTTTTTTTAATTTACAAGAAAACTTTGTAACAGTCTTAGCGATAGCTTTTTCAGATATGATCATTCTTGACCCAGAACCCTTCTTAGTTATGACACATTTTTTGCTGCCTGTCCTTTCCAAGATCAAGGATGAAAAGCCATTATGCTGCTTAGAGGGATGGCATCATTTTCACACAGATTAGAGACTTTTGCTTAGTGTGATTTTCAATCATTGCTTAAATTAGACTTAACCTTTCCAGTGTTGTCAACTCCTGTCTTTAATAATTCTATTGAAGTTCCACTAGATGAAATACAAATCTCTATTTAGATGCACATTCTTCCAGTTTTTAAAGTTTCAGAGAAAAGTTTGAACGTAGTAAGCTAATGCAGTCCAAAAAACTCAGGAGACAGAAAGCACAGAATTTTAACTGTTTCATGCTAACTTCATTACTTTTGACACATCATGGATTTTTAGTAGCTGTCCTACAAAGTACAGTCATTTCCCTAGTATCTACGGACAGGTTATCCTCTGTGGTTGCAGAGCAGTAACACTGGACAGACAAAGCCATTCACAAAGGCAGCCTGCTCAGGCCCTTCAGGGCTTTTGGGATGAGAAGCGCATGATTCAGCTATGGCTACTTACCCTTCAGGATCAAGTTTTCTTCAACAGCTGGAGGGCTGCTTACAGGAGCTCAACCTGACAAACCACACACAGAACCAACTCATATCCTATGTAGTAAACTCCAGTATCCAAAGCAGGAAGAACTCTTCCTGGGATCAACAGGTCCCCTCGGACTACCACCAGTTCCTGAACTTCCTAACGCTTTGAGCTTGGAGAGAACTTAGAAGCGGGCACAGTACTACCCACAATGCCTGGAAAAAGTTGAGCTTGAGTGCAGTGTTCAGTTCAGTGGGTTCTCTTTATTCCTGGAGCCAGCTCAGGTCTAGCTGATGCAGAACACAGGTATGACCCAAGCTGTTGTATGTGGTGCCAATCTTGCGTCTGCAGCAAACTCTCCATTTGCTGTAGGTTACCTGTGTCACCCAATACTACCAGCACCCTAGATAACCACGAGGTTTTGGTTTCCTACAAAGAGTGATTTTATGATTGTGGAACTATTATATCTGTACAAATGAGTAGGTATACTTATTCTGGAGTGATTCATTTGGGATTAAGTGCAAAAAATACAGAGAAGACTAACTTTTCCAATTTATTTTCTATAATTAAGTGTCCCAGCTTGTGAGGCTGTTACCCCTACATCATCATAAGTTTGACAACTGGTTGAATACACTATACCAAACTTGGAAAGAATGCTGTACACAAGCAGATCCTTAAATTTGCTCATGTGACAATGACACTGGGTCTGGGTTTTCCCCATGTTGTTGTAGGCTTTTAGAGAGGAAAAAAAAAGAAAAGAAAAGAAAAAATGCAACTCATGCTCAAAAGATTCACATGGGCAGAACTTTACTGATTTTGGTAAGAAAAAACAACATCCAGAAAACAAAATGGAAGTTACACAGAATTTTTGCCACCTATTTAGTACAGCCACAACTTTGAGCTCTTCTCCAGAGATCTCAGCATCCTTTCATGCACCCACTGGCTGCTTCCATTACAGGAGACAGGAACCCCCTTGTAGACAAATGTCCCATTAATTTGCAAGATCCTGAATTCCTGAGAAAAACAAGTAACAGCAGCAGAAGGGTGCATGTGAGCAAGCATTGAGTGGAAGGAATGGAAGTGGAGTCAACACACAGAGAGCCCAATCACTGAGGCAGGTAGCCCTTACTGCTCTGCCCATTGGCAAGTAAGATGGAAAAGGGGGACACACGGGAACCCTGACCTGGGACATTTTCTAGTTTCCAACCATATAATCTGGCTTCCTCACAACTGCAGTGAGTGACAACCCTTTTTACATTTCTCACACATGTCACATAAATGAATCAAAGTCATCACATGAACAATATGGATTTTGTTTGCAAGGTTTAATTTGTGAGCTTTTTCTTCTGGGTCTTCTCAAGGATCTTGCTTTTTTTTAAAAAAAATAAATAGAGCTACTTTTTACAGAGATACAAAATAATCTTGAAAAAAGCACACACAACATCTATCCAGTATCAGAAAACAGACCAGAACAGCTATTATAGTGCAGCAGCAGTGGGGCAGTGCAGCAAAAGAACAACAGAAAAAGGCCACCCACAGTAAGTTTAAGTTAAGCAGCAAAGTAAACCCAGGAAATGGTTTATTTGTTTCTTCTTTATAAATGTTTTGTTACTTTACGCAAGTTCAAGTCGGTGATTTCCACCCTCCAATACCTAGACTTAAGCCACAGAGTGTTTGTTTACTAAACCACACAAAACATGACATATCTGTACATCAGAAGGAAGCCATAAAGAACAATGTAGCAAGACAAAAACTGGGAAGATGAGTAATGGGCAGCTCTGAAAGGACACGTTAATCTCCTCATTAGAGAAAAAAAAACCCCTTGCCTGATGATGACAGGTTATTGTATTGTAAAATTACATCCCATCACTGGGACATTATTCCAGCACACCATGCTGAGCACAGCATTGGTTGTTCTGGCTTTAGTACAATCACTGCCAATGATCTCAGATTAATTTACGACTATATCTCAATATAAAAGCACAAAAATCACTCTTAAATATGCAACATAATTGGTCCATAACCAACATAAAAATATATACTTACTTCTAAGAAGACACTGATATGTACTAAAAAAATAATTGCTATCCATACATTTAAGTGAATGTATCTCCAGTCTTCTTTCAATGTAACAACGTGATCATAAAAATGCTTTATCAGCTTCTCAATCCACAAGCTATTTTTTATTTTCTCATCTGTCTCTTATGTTTCCACAATGACTTAAATATTCAAATAACTTTAGAGAGGAGCAGTCACACTTTTCTAGATGAAGTTATAGACAGTACAACTTATATCAGTGGGAGTGATGCATTTAAAATCATGCTTTTGAGAAAAATTTACAGAAGGTTGAGGTCATAAGCTGTTAGTTTCCTCAGCACATGTAACCAACTCACAGATATGAAAATAGTCATGGATTTCAGATAGTCTATAAGCCTAATGTCAGTATGTAAACAAGAAAATCTGTCAGCTGCCACTAAGCCAGTACACTGCTAAAGACAAATGTATTCTCTTCAGCATTTCATTAAAAAATAGACTGCTAGGTCATTATAAATTGTGGGCTTCCAAAATACAGCTAGAAATGCTCATGGTTAATCTAGATATAAAGTCTAATGTGAAAAATACTGATGCTTTCAAATACATTACATAAACCTAAACAGACAAAAATATCACATTCTTGTCCTTATTTTTCCTATTCCTCCCCCAACTTCTCCTTCACATTTCCTGTTTTCTCTCTCCACAACAGTCAAAATATTAAATGGTAGTAATTTTTTCCCAGGTCACGCAGGGGTTTTGAAATGCCCTCTCCCTTTCTGACTGTATACACGGAACTAAGATACTGGATTTTTGGTACCAAATAGCTAATAGCTTCAAAAAGTGCAAACACTTCCTTGGGAAGCTGTGTTGAAGAAACCAGACTCTAAGACTGCAAGGGCTCTGGAACAGGGGCTGTGTCCCCTAGCCAAAGGCAATCACAATCACAACAGACAGCAGGAGAGGAAAGCAGTTAGCTATGCCACCGCTGCATTCTGTGGTCAGGAAGGTGCATATTAAAATATATTAAGTAGGAATGCAGGAGACCTTCTGCAGATAATTTTCATTCTGCTAATGTATTCCTACAGCCACACAGAAGGCTGTAATTCCACGATCCTTGCTGCCTTTCTGCCACAACTGGCTCATCTTATGCTTCTCATCTCTCTTCCATCACATGCCCTCCTACCCCCCTCCCCAAGACCTCATTAACTCCTCCTGAAGGAAAACCTACACAATACAAACTGGTCTTTCCCGCTTTTTGAGCTTGCCTTTTCTTCACCCTCCTTAGAACTCCCTCTATCACCCTCCTCACACACATACAGATGTTTGTCTGCTCTCAAACTACTCCACAGGCTTCATGACAACATGGTACACAGATACCTGTCACAGCCCTTCCCATCCTTCTCTACAAATATCTCCTTCCTGATTCAATCTCCTTCATTAAAAACATTCTTAGACATTCTCATTTAAAATAGGAACCTTGACTCCACTAATTACCATGCCACTTCCCTTTCCTTTCTAAAGTCAGTAACTACACTGTTCCAAAAGCTGGAAAACAACACAAGATGAAACTGGACAAAGGAATGACGAGCAATCTCTATTCCATCCTAGTACTCCAACAAAACCACTCTCAATGAACTCTCTAGTGATGTCTCCCTGGCCAGTACTCAGAAACTCTTCCATCTTCCTTCACAGATCTTTCACAAAATGTCTTGAATTCTTGACCTCCCTTGGCTTTGTAGCTGCAAACCCCAGCGTCTTCATTCCTAGTAGTTATTTCATCATGTTCCTCTGAGGATCTTTCTCACTCTGCAACATTTTGTTGCTTCACTTATTCTTGCCCATTCACTCTAGCAATGTTGCTGCAAAGATCCTCCTCTTAACCTGCAATGTTGATAATGCAACCCCTTTTATTTAGTTCTCCTCCCTACTGCAACTTCACTTTCAAGGCCTTATTTCTAAGTACTGCTATTACATATACTCACTATTAAGAGCTGTCCTGCCGCTGACTGCGTTCTCACGTCAGCCTTCACCTCTCACTCAGTTTTGAAGCAAGTATTTGAATAAGCTTGAAAGGGCTCATTGTAATTATCTGCAAAACTAATGAAAGGCTTCGAAACTTTCCTTCTGAATGATGCATACCAAAAATAGACAACTGCTAACAGATCTTGGATAGCAGTATTTTAACAATATTGTTTGAAATGTTTCCAATAAAACATAACCATAGACATATGTAGGATAAAGTTGAGCCCCTGTACTTGCACGGGAAACAAAAAACCAAATCCAGAAAGAGGAAGAACCCAAAGGAACACCACTGAAATCAACTGGCTCTACATGTCCTTGGGATTCTGCCTTCAGCCTGTAGAGACCTACACAGTCTTCAGTTTCCAGCCGCGTTTACATACAGCGGGTACGTGTTACTAGTACTCTAAAAGTTTAACATTTACTATTTAAACTAGCATGTAATGTTACAGTGACATGTCATAACTCCAGTAACCTTATCTTGTAGTTGAAATCATATACTTAATATCACTACGGCTACGTAAAAGGTCCCTTAAAAAAAAAACTAAGGTCCTAAAGTACAACTTCTATCAGCTTTTAAAAAAACTCACGTGCTACTGAATTGTTTCAGCATCTCCTTAGAGGTACTCAATGTGGAAAGGACAGTATCAGCAACGCTATTTTCCAATTGGCAAGCTACTGCCCTCAAAACACTTGTGAGTGGCAATCTAACCAGAAGCACGGGATGGGGTGAGGGAAAGAAGGGGTTAAACTTCAGGATTAAAGCCTTCTGCTTCTATTTTTCCACTTGTACTTCCTCAAAACAAAACAGAAGCCTAAACACCATCTCACCCTCCCCCATTTTTACCCCAAATTAGCCAGGACTAAAACTTGATCTTAAGCATATACTTAAAGTTATTAGGATGGAAGGACCTGCTGAAGTGCTGCGTTGCCTAAATGACTTAGGACAGGCTTTGCTTTCCTGCTTTTCTTGAACTGAGGCCTGTGCCATTACACTCTGACTTAACAGGCCGCTTTTTAAAGATGCGTTATGTCACCTGAGTTGGTGTTAGGCATTGTATACTCTTGAAATTAAGAGATGGACTGCATGATGTAACTAGTATTGACGCCAACAGTCTTTGAAGAAACAGCACAGGAGGTCCTGGCTGGGAACAGGCTCCGGGCTCACTTTGGTTCATCTTGCAAAGGCTGTTCTTTTCAAAGAAGGCAGAATACAGAGCTTGCAATATGCTAATGGAAACAACCTGTTGGAGAGATCAGAGAGCACACTGCAGAAGGCCGTCTATACCTCCTAGGCAAAAATAGGACTAAGTAGGTTGGAAGACAGTTTACAAAAGCTGGCATGAAAAGAGTCATACAGGCTTTAAAAAAACCCAAACAAACCAGTAAACCAAAAATCTACCCATGTTACATAATTTGTGGTATAATAAAATGTCCTTAAAAAAAGAAGGGATGAAGAAGCTCTTTCTTGAGCAGGTGGTAATGCCAGCTCCAGGAGGAAAAGATGGACAGGTACCAAACCACAGTGGACCTGCCAGGGTAATACAGCATGGAAGCAGAGATGCTGCAGGTCATAGTTCCAGTTTATAAGCAATATCACTGGGGCAGTTGAAAGACTCAAACACAGCCAGAATTCTTATTTAGAAGGCAGAGTCATAAGGGACAAGAGTTTAAAATGTAGCTTGACCTTAGACTTGAATTGTCTCTTTTCTCTAGAACGGAAAGGAAATGGTTGTAGATGAAGATTACCTTGTGAAAGGAAGCTTGAGCGCTTCCCATCTAAATGGTAATCAGCTTAAACACCGCACTTAAAATCAGAAACATTTTCAAAACTCACAATTAGAATAGTGCCTGGTCTATAAGACTCAACCAGCTCTTTGACTTCTGTGAGCCAGAAATCCAGCTTTCATTGGGAACACCGTGAAAATGCATTTTTCAAGAAAGCTTTAAATCTGAGTTTTGGCTTGAGGAAGAGTAAAAATAATCATCCAATACAAAACCCCTCAATTTGATAAGCAAAGCTATAGCACAGAGAGAAAACTCCAAAATAAGTTTGCTAATAAGCAAACAACTCCGAAAAAATAAAAAATAACCAAAACGCACTGTTGAAGACTCCATTGATTATTTTAAATGCAATTAAACTACCATAGACACATCATACTTTCACAGAGCTTTAGGGTTTTTCCCTAAATTTAAAAAGAAAATCGGATCTGACAGCAGCAAGTGACAGAACATCCACCAGCTTGAATGGCCATAGTAAGATGCCCAGGTAAAAGGAAGCCCTGAGCAGAGTTAAAATTACAAGAGTAATGTAAAATGTACTGCAAGGGTGAAGTACTTGAGGGAAAGACCTCACGGTTCTCTCAGTGGTTCACGTAGATGCTGAAGCACAACCCTGCTTGGCAGCATGGCCGCGTTCTTCTGAGAATTTACAAGAAGGACTGTTCTTTATGATGTGTTATTTAAAAAAGTGCGAAAAGCAGTAGAGCTCTTTATGCTAAAGAAGGTTTGTTCCTTATATATGTTTCATATCTAAATAAAAACAAAGAAAAATATACTTGAAAGCACTGTGCATGATATAGATACCTCTTTAAAACTGAATCTGTTTTAAGACAGTCTTCAGCTATTTCCTTAGCACATCTGATGCATCTGCATATATAAGCTAACCCAAACAAGAATTCTAGTAGATTTACAAAACGTCAACAAATTTGGCCAAAACACAGACTCCTGACACAAACCCCTCTATTGATTTTGAGCTGCAAGCAAAAAAAGGGCAAGCAGAAGTTAGCTTAAATGCAAATATTTACAATGTTTCTTATTACCAGTTATCGCTTCAGTTACACAAGTCTATCGGATGTGACTGATAATTTACTGTAATAAAGGAAAGGGCAGGACTAGAGAAGAGTTTCACTGAGGTAGAAAAAGATTTGTTACAACAACTTTGTTCCTGTTTTAAAGACTGTGTTTGGAGTTCAGGACCTTGGCTTCTATTCAGCAAAGCACTTAAGGATTTGTTTAATTCCAGTGGTTTCTGTGAGCCTTAAATATGTTTTTAGCTATTTTACTGAATAGGAGTACAATTATTCACAGGAGCAATATAGCATATTACTCAAGGGAATGATTGTGTCTCGTGGGTCTCCTGGGTAAAGCACATGCACACAGAGGGGAAAAAAAAAAAATCAATTTGAATAGACACTAAAAATAGATGGCTTTTCTGAGAGAGATGTGAACCTTTTCCTTACATTCAAGCTTCTGTTTGGGTTTGTAATTCATCAATGTTAAGAAGGCTATTAATATAGGGCAATATTTTATTGCTGTATTCTGTTCTTAAGCATCTATTTCAGAGTAAGCCTTTCCCATAGCACTTTCCAATCTCCATTTTATATCCCAGTTCCTAGGCTTCTCCATTGATAAAATACTGGTATTTCCTTGGCTTTGCAGAGAGAGAAGTACAATGAATTAACAACACTAACAGTTTAAGAAAACAAAGCACCAGCTGTGCTGCAAGAGAACCACCAGATGTTTTCATTTCCTTCACGATTTCTCAAAAGTCTTGACATCTCATTACAACATTCAGCAGAGTAGGTCTTCCCCTTAAAACTACGTCAGCATAAATAATATATCCAGAAATGCCGGTTCAATTGGAACACGGCAATAGTTGCCCTCCTACTCTATAACCAGCACCTAGTTTGTAAAATAAGAGAAAGTAAACAAAGATTTGTTATAATCTAAATAAACTAGGTCCTTGTGAAACTGTTCACGTCAGATAGTCACAGGTCTCTATGTTTAACTACAATGGCAGGTACCAACAGTCACAAAATATTTGCCTAGATTTCTCTGGTGCAAGCATAAGCCCGAACATTTAAAAAGAGAAGAATTCAGAGGTACTTCGCTCCGAGCCTTTCTGCTGATTACTGGGGGTTTCCTGAATCCCAGCTTACACGTAACTGGGGCATTTCGGAGAGCTAGAGAAGGAAGCAATAAATATGAAACTCCGTAAATGCTCTCTAGTATCTGACTGTGAAGAGAAGAGCGAGCGACTATTGCACAAGTTTAGTCCACGGCTAGAAGTTAAGTTCTGAAGAAATCCTTTTTTGCGTAGCACATTTATTTAAAGGCCCATTATGGGTTGTTTTTACATAATTCCACTTTCCCAGCTTACAAAAGAAGCGCAATTCTTTTTCAGAAACCCCTTAAACATCACTATTATTTCCAAAAATTGATTCAAAGCTTTTATAAGCATAGTTAGGCGTGCATCAAATAGGGAAATAATAGCCCAGTCTGCACTGGGAGCTCCCCGAAGCGCAAACCTGATATGGTAATTATCCAGAAAAGGGCCATGTTTTATGACAAGATGTGATAAACCCTTACGCAACCCCCCAGACGCCCTGGGCGGCAATCTGCCCCAGTTCGCGGCTCCCCCTGAGGCGGCCGGGCGAGCCCCCGCTCCCTCCTCCGCCGGCCTGCCCTGCCCGACCC
>VZZY01000971.1:287317-316758 GCA_013400335.1 Eurystomus gularis
AGCCCCCCCGCTGGGGTTACAGCGCTACCGGGGCCGGGTCGGGGCATCGCCCGCGGGGCCAGCCGCGGCCGTCGCTCGCTGGCAGGGCTCCGGCCAGATCTCGAAGTTACTGGTGTCCCCTGGTGCCTAGAATTTCCCTCTTTAGTGCTGACTCCCGCATGCAGTCATCTGCAAACCTCTGCTTTTCGTCAAGAAGACTCGAGCCCCCACGATAACAGAGGAAAAATTTTGAATACTTCAAATCTCCAAAACGTATGCACCAGTTAAAAGATTCTCTGATTTGTTTACCACTTTTTTTTGTTTTCTCTGAAGTATGTTTCATACAATATCTGTGACTCCTGGAATCGTAACAACACTACTGCACTGTTACCAGCGTGTTTTCCTATGTATTATTTCCTTCTGTAACTTATGCTTCCTGGAGCACCTCTAAATAACTTGTCGGTAGCCTGCTTGTGTAGATACAGTGAATGGAGATTGCTCTGCACCTGCCTTTGAATCAGCGTGGAATGCAGGTCCTCTCTTTTCAGAACCCTCATGTGCATCCACTGTGTTCCCGTGAATGGCAGTTCACTGTGACAAATGGATGCTCGGCTCATGACAGGACGTCACCGTACAGAACACTTGAAGAGTTGTGAGCCCGATGAGCCAGAAGGCAAGTTTTATGGATGCTCCAAACTCTGGGTAGTTCAAGTTCCAGCTCTGAAACCCCAGCCTGTGTGGTGCAATGTGACTTCCACACTAGGGCTACCAGAGTGAACAGCGCCAGCAATTTTGGCATTTAGTCAGTGCGTTTCAAATGTAAAAAATACGTTAATGATGCTACAACAGCCATTTATCTGCAGCCATCCACTCAAAGGGTACTAAGTACTAAAGCCACAGCCTAGTTCTCACTTCTACCCAGCTCTACTGCAACAGCCACCTCCAGTCCTCTCCAGACTGTTCCTTGGTCCCACGTGAATTTCTATGCGGAGGGCATGGTACTTGAAGGAAGTGATAAGTGTGAAAAATCCAACAATACCTTTATCTTACTTTTCTCAGTACCACCATTTTGAGTTTTAAAATCAGAATATCAGTGCAGTCACTCTATACCAAGCCAAGAAGAAATATTTCCACCCCCACCACATCCCCACCAAAGTAAGCAGACCCAAATATTTCACAGTGCCAAAATGAAGCAAATAATCCTACTTGCTGACTTTTTTTCTACTTGGTGTCTAGAGGTGTCTTAGCCTCTGGCCCTCATCCACTCACCAGTTATTAGATTATTTCTTGCTAACCGCAGCTATGATTTTGGAAGTTGAGTCTATCCATATCTGCCCAAGCTTCAAATAATGCAGTTTCCACAAGAGTTAATCTTTTGTCTTGTTGATATTTACAATCACTCTCGATTTCCTGTCTTCTGTGAGATTCTGTCAGTTATTTGTATGCAGTCATGACTGTCCTTGATATGACTGTGTGCAATGAGACTGTCCTTGATTACCTTGTCTTTTTGGATACTACATATATGATATTCTACTCCATGTAATGAGGGAGATTGTAGAAAGCATAGAGGTTGCAGGACAGTGCATTTGAGTTGTGTCAGAGCGAGGTAGGTTACAGCTCTCCAGAAGCCACCCATAAAGCAAGCCCTGACAGTTGGTCCTCGCGTGGCAGAAGCAGCTCATCCATCTTTGCTGGCTCTGCAGAGCCGCAGGAGGAAGAGGAGGAGGCAGCTCCCTTGTCAGCTGCACTCTTGTCTATTAGTTCCTGTTTTATAGGCCGGTCAGGTCTGTGCATGTACAAGGGAGAGGAGAGTGGGTGCGCTCTGAAGAGGTGTGAAGGCATAAAGAAGAGATAAGTTCATGGCTTCCTCTTCATATGTTGCTTTCTTAGAAACTTTCATTTCCTACACTTGAAATACTGCTCCATTAAACTGTGCCTGAGGCTGAGGTGGGGCTGCCCACAGGCAGGGGGAGGCCATAAAACGGGTGTGGGCACTGCACACCCCGTCCCCTCCTGCCCGGATGGCTGCATAACTCTCTGTGACAGCTCCTCACCATGCCAAGCGCTGATGGCTGGAGGGTGACAGGTCAGAAATCCTCACTGCGTTTCACCTACGGCATCATGGCGTGGGAGGGAGGCGCATGTGCTGCAGTGGGGTAGGCTGAGACCCAGGCAGCGTGTGAGGTCAGATCCAGTTGTGTGAGCCTCACGCCTGGTGAGCAGGGTGTCAGGTGTGGACATGAGCCCTGGCTGCAGGCGTGAGGAGGCCGGGTACCCCGAAGGGAGGGCATGGGAGGTCCCTTTGCTGCACAGCAGTTCCAGCAGGTACTGGAGGAAGAAAACCTGCTGGTGTAGTAGGGCACTACTTTTCTAGTGTGTTCTTGCACTGCATAGTTAAATCCTACATTATTCTCACTAGAACAAAGGAATTTATTATTTGTAGCCAGTTGTGGGTTATTATTTTCAAGTTATTCCTCATTCCTCTTTTACTTCCTTTTTTTGTTTGATACATTGCGGAAAGCTTGCACATCTGTGCTAACCTCCTTCTGGCTCCTTTTGATTCTCGATGGTTTTCATTTTCAGTTTAGGAACCAAACATTTAATGTGTAATGCAGTTTAAAGATTGATTGCAACTTTCATACTAATAATAAACACGGAAACTCAAAAAAAGAAAACACCACTTTAGTACTGAAAACGTATCATTTCCTGGTTGGAAACATAATCACTGATTTAAAACAGGCTTTGGAAAACACAGGACAAACTGTCAGCAGATCCGAGTCCAGACTCTCAATATTCTGTAAATGTAGGGTAGCTCTAACTAAAGTTTTACCAAGTATCAGGTTTTAGGATGAACCACCTTGATTTTGCCACTACATCTGTTACAGATTTAATTTTGAACTTGGAGATGCCCGTTAATAGTCAACCATGTTCACCCAAAATGAGTAACAGTAAAATAAACCTGAGAATGCTATGAAGATGCTTCCTGTGCCACTTTCTTCTAAAAATGTTGTAAAGAATAATTAACATTTTTCTAAAACAAAAAAATTATATTGGAATGCTATATACATTACTATTAATAATAAAACATTGTGATAATGAGCTGTAGTGCTGGTTTTGTTTGCAGGTTCTTGCTAGTTTCTGAAACTACATCTACGAATATGTAATTACAACATAGGAAAGCTCTCACTGTTTATAACGACAGCAAAGACGAAGTACAGGCAGCAGGAAAGGCTTCATGAGGCCTCCTGTAAATAGCGAGTCAATCATTAGCTAGTCTTAATACATCAGTTTCCATGAGATTGCTTTGTGAGAGACTGTCTATCGTTGCTACTGAATTACAAGACACTTGTTGCGTATGCCCACAAGGTAGTATCACTCTTATTTCTGCTAATAACACTCTTGCTGCTGATACCTATCTGGAAGCCAAATTGATTCAGATGGCCTGCTCCAGCCTGAGACTACTATGTCCTGTTGCAGCTTAGATATTTAAACTGGAGAAACTTATTAGTCATTGTGAGAACATGAAGGGTCTTGCTTTGGAGAAAACAGTTAAAATTTAGCTACTCATTTTGAACCTCAAGTTTGATTGTGGATAATCCAAAGTATTTCATACCTATGATTGCGTATGAAATCCACCAAGGAATCTTGCTATTGACTGAGGACTTTTAAAACCTGGCTTATATCGTAGTAATTACATAGCAAGAATAGGTTTTTATTCTTTTTCAGCAGTCAGATTCCAGTACAGTTTGAGTTCAGAACCAGGGCTTTGTTTCCTTCTCTCCCTCATTCTTTCTATGTGGAATTGGGATGGTCACTAGATACTTCTGTACATTTATGAACCGAGACTAGGAATGTTTCCCCGTTTTAAGGATATATATGTAAGATTGATATTACCTGGGACAGCAATAGCACTTGTACTAGCTATGATTATTGTTTGCAGACATTGTTAACAACATTTTTCAAGCATTCCTTTCATACTGCTGTGGATGGAGGACAAAATTAGGATACCAGAAATACTTTTTAATATCCTGTTAAATTAATGTAATCCTGGAAAAAAATCAGCCTCCTTTACCTGAAGTTGTAGTGAAGTGTAACTAGGCCTCCTGTAGTCTACCAGTACAGGCTGGCAATCTTTTCTTCATCCAGGAGCAACATATGGCTATTATGCTAAGCTCATGTCGATATTAGATTTTCAATGCAATTGGGACCGCAAACATGGTAGCAATTGGCACCAGAAGTCTCCAAAGTAAATTTAATAAAATGCAATATCCTGCTCAGTCATGTCAACAAGGGCTTCTCAGCGTATGTACATTCAGAACAAGGCCCTCATTGGAAAAATAAACACAGATTTAACTTTAAAATAGTTCCTAATTAAGTAAACAAAGGTCCAGATATAATGAAGGAAGGCTGAGATGGACTACTAATATATAGTGCTATATTTTGCTTTGTATTTCTCTTGCAATCCATGTAATTATGTTGCCTGGTGTCTCACAACAACTCCATGATGCTTTATTCTTATGCATAATACAGCATCATTCAAACACAGCCTAATATTGACATGTATAATCAGTAGCTGCAGAGAGCCCAGCACTGCTCCCATTCAAGTCAAAGGCAAATTTCATTATCGGAACGGGAGCAAAACCACATTGTTCCAAATGCATTAATTGGGGTTTATGTCCTGAATAAACATCAGTTGTAAATTTCCCCTGGTTGACTCTGAAGACAGACACTCCAAAGATAAAAGTAGATGTGGATGTAAGAGCCGACGTACATTGAGCTCTATGCTTTTCTGTTGCATATAAGAAATCACGCTCAAGGAAGGCTGTTTAATTGACTAGTGTGTTGCCTCTTTGGGCTCCACAGAAAACACCATGGGATCTTTAAAATGAACAGTGCATTTCTCATCATGAATTCCTCTAATCACAATCCAAAAATGTTTATGTATTGGAGTAGTTATATTAATGAGGTGTCAATTTGGCTAAAATTGTGTTGGTTCTACACAAAGTCAGTATGAAGAGAACGTGTTACTGACAGGGCTTCTGAATAGCCACGGCTGTAAATGTGTCCAAACTTACACCTACACCTGTAGGGCCACTCTGCCTGATTTCTGTGAGCTTCAAAACACGGTAAGCACTAATAGAGTGCTTTAAAATACGCAAATATTTGCAGTTAAGGGAGAACACTATGTGAGTTCTGATTCAGCTTTAACTCTTTAAGAACACCTAGAGGAAACAATGCTAAAACTTGTAAAAACAGAACACAAATCTCTAGTAAATTATCAGCCTGGCTTAGTATGGGATGCATGTATTCACATGCCTTCATTTGCCATCTGCTACTCATCTACAGGATTTTGTACTTCAATCTGGTGCTGTTCGTCTCCTATAAAGCAGTTACAGTCGACCTTATCATACTGAAAATCCTGCATCCTCTCCATTGCTGTGTTTTTCAGTCATTATTTGATATATCGTGAGGATGCAACTCAGGCTATTTGAGAAAAACAGTAAAAATGCAGTTTTTCTGTTGTATATGAACCTCTCCAACCTATATGCAAGGGGCTATTCCGCAGAAGGGAAGAGTAGAGTTTCTACTTTAATAACAATTTCTCCCTCACTGATGCTATAATATCACCTTCTTGGTTTTGACTTAATATCATGTCTTCAAACTCTGCCGAACAGACTGTTGGTTCCTCAAAGTAAGTGTGTCAGCAAGGCTCCAAATCATGGTTGTAATGTGACTGTAGTCTGACAAATTATACTGCAGATGTTGGGCGGTGTGGACAATAATGGACCTGATGGAGGCATGCCCTTTATTGAGGCTTCACAAGTGCATTATAAACCCAGTAAAATGGTTGCTGAATGGCTTGGCACACTGTTCATTTACTGGGCACATTTGGACCCACAACATACTTTACTTGCTAAATATCTGGATCAATCTTCCTGCTATTGTTATTATGGCAGGATGGTAAGACAATAATTTGATGTGTTTCAAATCATTCCAAACAGCCATTTGGATAAAAACTGATATGTGTGATCCACATATTGTTCAAGAGCCGCCATCCATAAAGGGGGACAATTTTTCACAGTTCCATCATATTTCAGGATGTGTTTGATACACACGGGATCTTTCAGGCTATTTAGAACATGCATCTACTGAAATCTAATCATATTTTTTATACAGAACTTACATTATCTATATGAAACTGCTGTGAAAGAGTAGTTTATTACTCCTCAGTTTTTCTTGTACTTACAGGAGTTCTTACGAACTGAGCTGCATAAGCTGTACCCACAGATTAAGCAACCTTTTTATATTTTGGCCTCTTAAAACAAATAAAGCCATAAATCTTTCCATATAGAGTTATGTAGACATATATCTCTAATACTATTTCAGAAACAAATAGCAGGTGGTGCCTCAGTTTACCTATTTTATATTATTGTACCTAACTGCACACAGTCAAATAGATGACAAGAAGCAATGACAGAGATAACACTCTTTTGAGAAACAGTTAATTGAGGGCCCTGAACATGAGGATTTAAGCCCTTTAATATTGCTTTTATAAAGAGAACACTAAACCACT
This sequence comes from Eurystomus gularis, assembly GCA_013400335.1. NCBI lineage: Eukaryota > Metazoa > Chordata > Aves > Coraciiformes > Coraciidae > Eurystomus > Eurystomus gularis. The sequence goes on from VZZY01000971.1 coordinate 293,871, forward strand.
GTAAGATCAGAGGCCCAGGAAAGGAAAGAGGTTATCAGCAGTTGCAAAAACTAAGTGAGACAGATCCTGCCTCCAGCAAGTACACCACAACATGGAAAGGTGAAGGGAACTGTGTTGGAAAGAGCTTTCAAGGGAAGGCTGCAGCGTTGACGAGGAATATAAGACTGGAGGCAATTTCCCAGATAGTCATTGAGTTATAGGTGCTACATTCACTTTCACAAACTTACTATGTGTCAATTTAAAAGTAATTCACTTTAGCTGGCCTTGGCAGAAAATTTATACTTTTGTAGCAGTGGTTTGTAAACTATGATAATATATTTGTGCTTGTGCCAGTGCTGCTCTGTGGCCTTTCCTTGGTGTTTCCATTTCCCCGGGTGTATTTCTAGACATCAAGTGTGGCTGTGGCAGCATTCAGATTAAATACGCTGAGCTCTTTATGTCTCCTGCATTAAGACAGGCTCACCCTTCTCTGTGTGATTCTGAGGAGAAGGGCAAGCAACAACTGTAACAGCTCCTCCTGTGGAGTTGATTAGTTTATGAAAAATACTGTGTGACAGTTCTCCGTGGCCACTGGGGAGTTATGAAGTACTCCTTTTTTGTACTCTAGTCTATTGTTTAAACCAGAATTAATTATTCCCAATTTCCTTGAGGTTTTACTCAGCCTGCAGCAAAACACACAGGCTGTCCTTTTTACTGCTTGCTTACTGTTATCTCCTGCTTCTAATGGTAAAATAACAAATGGGCCGACTTCTCTTATTGACTAAGACTCGCCAACATGAATGGCATAGCAGTGGGCTTTCAAAAGTAATGGCCATGCCCGTTGCCTTCTTTGTGTGAACATTCAAATGACAGGACAGTGACCTGTGGCAAAACCTTTTACATCCCCAGAGTGCACTTGGGGGCTTCTTTCTCAATGTGAGCGTAATTAAGCTTGGCAGAGGTAAGAGACCTACAAGCAAAAGCAAGAGGAATTTCAATACAGTTTTTCAATGCATGCAAAGTTACTGTTTCTGTCACACTAAGGGAACCAATGCAAGATGTCTTTACTGGCAAAGGCGGCACGTTTGTTCTAAGCACCAGCCTGTTTTACAGCAAAATACCTTGGTAAGCTAATGTTTCTTAACACCACTGCTTATCATCTCCATTTTATGTAAGATTAGGCTGAGTATACCTTAGGGAAATTCTTATCACAAGTTAATAAGGCAGATATGGCCTTAATTGCAGATAACAGTGCTTTTTAAGCCATGCTACTGGTGTTCTTGAAATCATCACAGAGATGGGTGGGAGCTCATCTTTTATTACTACCACAGTAACATGCTCCATCTTACCCCAGTTAGCCTTCTTTATATATCTAGTGGTTTGCCTCTCTTTTGCAGTAGTGTGAAACAGTGGATGAGCTTTTAAGCAGCTTCTTCAACCATATTTTGTGGTTTCATCTGTTCCAATCTGTTCCAGTTTCCTCTTGAAAGACATCAGCCAACTGCCTCATCCAGCAGTTTCAACAATTTTTGCTTTGGGATAGAACCCAATATTTCCTTTAAAACCTTGGATTGATTGTAAGCGTGACCATTGAAATGAATTCTCTCTGCCAGTCTTTATCCCTCTATTTCACAACACAGAGGTTGAGCAAATACTGTATCAGTTTTAGCTAATTCTCCTTCTAGAAAGCTCCATAGAAGGCTTTTCCCAGTAGGGGTTTTAGAAGCAGCAGGTTTTCTGTAACTTTTCTTCTTGTACAGGTTTTCACAACTTTTCTACTTTTGGAATAGAGACAGCAAACTTTGAATCAAGCTTCATTTGAAGATGTTTTTTGTTGTGTATTGTAAAATTCAAGTTCTTTATTGTCACCTGAACTTAATGGATGCCCTTGCAGAGTGTCCATTTAATCCTTCTGCCTGATCCATACCTTGTTTTCTGTGTGATGCTGTTGCACCTACCTAGCAGATTTACCAGCTCTGTCTCTCCTGACTCAGCAATTATAAATGTATTTTTGAGACCCAAATCAATGTCTGGAGTTGCCTCAGTTTGTACATCCTACACTGACATGTATTTTGAAACAAGGGCTAGCAACACTTCAAGGACCCTGTGCTAGACTAGTTTTTCCTCCAATTTAGACAACGAGCATGTTACCAGGAGCTCAGTGCAGTGGTGATGTTTTGCCTTTATACAAACAGAAGCTGCTGGGTTTTGAACCCAGTGAGACCCAAGTACTTGTGAACGTTGTTGATATCTCTCCTGAGATACACCATGGTGCTCAGGCCCTGGTTCTGTACCAGTTTTGTTGTGTGCCACTCAAAAGAGACCATGTTACTCCTCCTCCAGTTTCTTATCCCTTGCTTTGATGGGATGAATTGCTAAACTCGTAATGTTCCATGGAACTCTTAATCCAGCTGCATACTTGGAAAATATGGTACTTTCTATTTGACTCTGCTGTGGTGGCAGAAGAGCTTTGCAATCACCAGTGGCTTTGTGGACAGTTGATCCTGCAGAGTCATTCAATCACAGCACTATTTTGTGTGCTGACTTACAGAAATTCCTAGCTCTAGAGTAGCTTCTTTATATTAAAAAAATCAATAAATTATGTCATTAGCTATTAGAAACTCCCACACTCCCCATGCAGGTTGAGCAATAGATTTTTTTGCAAAGCATCCAGCCTTTTGAAACTTTTTAATCTCCTGGATAAGTGATTTTCTCACATTGCAACAGCTGCAAGGTGATGAGGTTTTTTTAGTTTCATTCAGCTGGCTTCTCCCTTTTCCTCATTTCCAGTTCAGGATTCCAGCCTTATTTCAAGTTGGCAGGACTCTCATTCTGCAAATAACAAGCATGGACACCATCAAGGCATTCATACTGCACAGTTTTGCATCAATTCTGATTGTTGTAACAACATTTGATGACAACAGGAGCCTGGATTTGACCTGTGAGATTCCTTCCCAGTACTGTGATGTTTCTATTACAAATCACACAAGCAAAAGACCAAACGGCAAAGAGAAGTAAAAGCTAAATCACAACATAAAGACCGCACAAGAATGAGTCCTCTGGCAAGGCACAGGCCCCTACCTCAGCCCGCTGTCCAGTGACTCGTACCTCAAACCCACACTGCCCTACAAAACTAAATTACAACTAGAGCTCAGATCTTCACAACTACATAAAAATCTGTGTAGACCAGTAAACATATTTTTTGTTGAAAATTTAAAATGAGAAGGCTGGATTCTCCTCCAAAAGTACTCTATTTTCAGTTATTTCCTTCTATAGTCATACATGCATAGTTATCAGCAGTTCTGCTTCCCTAAACCATAGAATCATAGAATATTCCTAGGCATTCCTTTCCTCAGTATTCACCCCAGTAATGTGAACATTCTCTTTCAAAGTTCTTTCTTTTTCTTCCTTCCTTCCTTCCTTTTTCTTTCTTTCTTTCTTTCTTTTTCTTTCTTTCTTTCTTTTTCTTTCTCTTTCTTTCTTTTTCTTTCTTTCTTTCTTTCTTTCTTTCTTTCTTTCTTTCTTTCTTTCTTTCTTTCTTTCTTTCTTCCTTCCTTCCTTCCTTCCTTTCTTTCTTTCCTTCTTTCTTTCTTTCTTTCTTTCTTTCTTTCTTTCTTTCTTTCTTTCTTTCTTTCTTTCTTTCTTTCTTTCTTTCTTTCTTTCTTTCTTTCTTTCTCTCTTTCTCTCTTTCTTTCTCTCTTTCTCTCTTTCTCTCTCTCTTTCTTTTTCTTTCTCCTTCCTCCTTCCTTCCTTCCTTCCTTCCTTCCTTTCTTTCTTTCTTTCTTTCTTTCTTTCTTTCTTTCTTTCTTTCTTTTTTTCTTTCTCTCTTTCTCTCTTTCTCTCTTTCTCTCTTTCTTTCTCTCTTTCTCTCTTTCTCTCTCTCTTTCTTTTTCTTTCTCCTTCCTCCTTCCTTCCTTTCTTTCTTTCTTTCTTTCTTTCTTTCTTTCTTTCTTTCTTTCTTTCTTTCTTTCTTTCTTTCTTTCTTTCTTTCTTTCTTTCTTTCTCTTTCCTCCTTTCTTCCTTTCTTTCTCTTTCTTCCTTTCTTCCTTTCTTGCTGTTTCCCACAATCCCACATGGCAGAGAAGACAAAAAGAAGGTAAGGACAGCTGTGTTGGCTAGCAGTAGCCCCCACTGCTGTGTTCACCATGTATTCTCTCTCATTAGTTTACTCAGAACAACGAGGTTTGGCCTACTGGATTTCACAAGCTCTCTTTCTTCTCTTATGTCTATTTTTCACCATTCTGCTGATAGATCCAGGCTATATGGCTGGAGGGATCTGCCTAGCATGGAATTTCCCCTCTGTAGCAGAAGCTGCAGAGAGTATGAATGTGTGAATAGCCTGGAAGGATCATTGTTAAGAGGGCATGAGGAACAAAATTACTGAGCTTTGGCAGTGACCTTCTGCTTTCCATTCATGAGTTCTGCAGTAAGCACAACTCAACCTGAACTAATAATAGCTACACATTATTTGTTCAATGAGCAAACAAAAAGAACAACAATAAAAAAAGCTTAACCAGGGTTTGTATTTGCTTTCTGAGGTACAAGTTGATAAAAGTCAAGCTTACACATAAATACTCGTTCCATTAGATCTTTTGGTTACGGTGATGGCCCTCAGCATGAGGAATACGACAGGTGATGCTTTGAGAGGAAATGGCAACAGATGAGGATGCTTGGGTTGCAAGTGTTGTAGCTTTCCCTCTTTATTTAATGAAATAACTGTAATCATAGAGAGAAAAGCAGACAAATGTTCCACACATATGGCAACCTTCAGCAGTCAATCAAACAATTCCTCCAACACAATGAACACAATCTTTCCAGCTCTAGGCCTTTGCCACAAAGCTAATAGCTCTACTGTTCCGGAAAGCAATCACATGCCCCATGCCTCTCCCTGCAGGTGCAGCTTTCCTGGTCAATCCAACCATAAACACTGTATTTTTGCACTCCCTTGTATAAGAGCAGGTTGCAATCCTGCAGTCAGGAAATGCCATGATCAGAAGTCATTATGGCAAATTCTCTGAAGTAATGCAAAGGCACCCAGGGAATAGCTTTTCATGATTTTAAAGCTTTTACACAGAGGCTCATAGATTCTCAGAAACAGTAAATAGTGACTGAAGTCAAATGATAGGTTATTGCTTTTTCCCTCCCTCCTTTTTTTTCCCATCAAAGCAGGAAAGGAAATTAAAGATAAATCTGGTTTTATGAGCTAGAAATAGATTTTTATTATAAATAAATCTTGGACAAAAGCAGAGCAAGTAAGAGCACTGCTGTTTCTCTTTTTGGCAGGTAACTTGCTAAAGTAAGGGACAGGTGGCTTCAGGAAGTGAAATACTCCATACCGCTGCAAGTGCTTGGCAATCTGTTAAAATAGCAGCTGTCCTGCTCTCAACCATAAGGAGAAGGCAATTATTATAGCCTCAGTTATGACTATAGGTAAGCAGACGGGCTTCAGCACAACTTGAATCCCAGCTCTTATTTACCAGAAGCCACACACTGCCGCAGGCATTTCACACAGCAAGCAGACACATCCATTATCAGCCAGAAAGAGGAAGGGTGTTCACTAACATCAGCAGCTGCCCAGACCCTAAGGAATGTGGGTTCGGTTCTTGTGCTCACACAGACATCCTATGGGATTGTATGCAAATAATTTAGTTTATCTGGTCCAGATACTTAAAAAGACTTGCTTTTTTTCCCTAATGCCTAAAACCTTTATGTGCTCATCCTCTGAAGAAAAATAGACTATGAAGAACTAGGTACCAAAGTTGCACAGGGATTAAGCATCTATCAAGTGTTACAGTCACTCCTTTCTTCTAACATTAGGAAAAACAAACACTTTTCTATACAAGACTTCAGTGTTTGGAGGACTCATCTAGAAGTGAGAACTATTGATTTCAATTCTTCCTTCAAACCTACTGTCTTGAACCTTAGATTTCTGCCCACTGCCTAAAGCTGTCCCAGTCCCCAGGTTCCAAGGTGGAGGAGGAAGAGAAGTACAAATGGATCAAGATGTGATGGGAGGGAGAAACTACTCCTCCTACAGAACATGTAGTGTTTTGTACTGACAGAATTTAAAGACCAAGCAAGCTGGAGGACAAATAAGCTGCTCCTCTGTTGTGTAGCATACCTGGATTCCAGCCATTGCTTTAATCAGGTCATTAAGGACAATTTTTTTCAAATTTAAAATAATTATATCTCTTTCCTAGTGGATGGGGGAAGGACAGGGCAAAGAGAGGAAGAGGGAACTTTGATTCTGCGTAAGCACAGGGAAGCACAGAATCCAGCCACTCATTTCCTAAGTACCATAACCATTTGGAGCATGTCTTCCAGAGAAGGAGCTCAATGGATACACTTCAGGAAAGCCTCATTTCTAGATCCTAGTCAGCTCAAGCATGAGAGGTATGAGTTGCTAGGCCTGAAGAGATTGAGGGAGTTCAATCTCTTTATTTATTCACAAATGCAGAACTGTAAGCAAGGGACCTTCACTATTAAAACCCTGGTAACTATGGACTTAGGCACTAGGAGTGCAAGCCAGAGTTTTGGATTTAACGGTATTAGACTTCTGCATCTACCTGCTCTCTACAAACTGAGGTGGACACAAAAGCTGACCTCCTGGATCTGACCCTTCATATTTATTTTCCCCCTCTTCTCATAAAGCAATAATAGTTTTAACCATTTCCCAAGGCTTTTTATGGGGGTAACAGCCCTAAAAAATGCTAAGTGGCCATCTTATATGGTGATGAGGGTCTATATGAATATCCAAAAGGTTGCACATCCAGTGCAGGGATCATGTGACTGGAGGATGTGCAAACATGCAAATTTTAGTCTGGGTGATGGCAGCAGTGGACCATCAAAGGAGCATCTGTGGATGCAGGGGATTACTAAGAATATAAAGATATTAACTATGGTGGTGGGAGCATCATCACAGGCCAAAACCTAGAAAACAGACCTAAAGAGACCTTCCAGTGCAAGAGCAGACAGCCCTCTAATGTGAGCAGGTAAGGGTGAGAAAAGAACCCCACTCCTGTATCAGCTCATGCCTAGGAACATTCTTCCCCACCTTACGTTATGCAAAGGGGTACAACCTTCACCCCGTGCCATGTATGTCCTGGTGATGTTGAGTCCCTCTTGGGTTCCTGCACCTGCAGGAGTGCAAGCCTGGCTTCACATGCAGCCTGGCTTCAGTTTCTCACAGTCTGGGGAGGTGCAAGTCAGTTTTTATTGCCTTGGTATATCTGGTAGTGCCTGCTTTGGTTGCTAGCATGTGCTGAGGACAGTGATCTTAAAGCACCGCAGCTGTTACCAACCCATGATACAATCGCACCTTCAGTTTGTTGTGTGAACTTACCCTGAGGGGTGTATCTGTGCTGCACACCGTGTATGGAGTAAAGGCGGATGAGCCAACATTGCAGAAAAGGTGGGGCTACTTATCAGATGTGGAAGTTTGTGCTACTGTGGCTTATTTAGAAGGAGCCCAGGTATTTATGAGTAGCACAGGGTTGTGCTGAGCAGACACATGAGTACAGGAATAGCTAATATTTTTCAAGTAAATACACTTGGCGAAAGATGCTAACAAAACAATCAATTTTCTAGTCAGTCACAACTGATGCCATTGACTCCCTGTGCCTTGATGATATTTAAAATATTGCTGACTGCTGCTGTGTTGATACAAGTAATGCAAATCCATGCACTTTCTGACAGTGAAAAACACAGGAAAACAGAGGCTCCAGGGCCAAACAGCCTGTTGTAGCAGGAAATGTTTTCAGAACAAAAAGTGACTGGGTCACGCATAAGCGTTGCGATAGCAGTTATTCTGGCAGCTGAATAGTCTGTCAGGGGAGGCAGGTCAGTTCATCTCCCCTGATCTAGAGTGCTTCTTTAGTAACTGGCTGCTTTGACTTGCTGGTTTTGGTCCTAAACTTCGGAGGTTTTTTTGGTGGGGTTTTGGGGTTTGTTTGGTTTGGGTTTTGTTTGTTTGTTTGCCTGATTGGGTTTTTATTGTAAGAAAAGAAAGATGTATGGCAGAAGAAGCCACACAAATCTGTGGACAGAAATGCCTTTCCTTTGGCAATGTCTGATTTTTCAGTAACCTTGGCGTACATCAAATGAATAGGCTACGAGATAAACCCCAGTCCAGACATAGGTCACTGTTATTGCAGCAATCCATCTAGCTTTGCACTGACTTTCAATATACAGGAAATTTTCAAGCAAGCAAAGATCTCATGGGAGGTGAGGGTATATCAAGGCATGGAATCCAACTTCCATATCAGTTTCAGGGACTTTTCCTTCTGAAGCCTAAATCATTGAAATGAGAACATTCCCGAGTTAACAAGAACATGTCTCTCACTCTAAGCCGCCCACCAAAAGTCTTTAAACAAAACATAGCAAGTGATTCATGGTGATATGAACTCCCCTGACACATGCACAGCCAAGACTAATATTATGGTACAGTATGTTATTCTTGATTAAACAAAATGTTTTGGTACTCACATTTGACAAGCTTTTGCATACGGCAACTGTGTCAAGCTATGCATCTGAGTCAGGAAACTTTATTTTGTTCCAAGGCTGAGTGTTCATGGTTTTTTTTTCTTATTTCACTTCCTTGTTTCTCTAGCAAGAATTATCTCATGCTATCGTTGTAACACCTGAAGGTACATGATATGTCCACACTGTCTTACTGAACATGGAAAGGGATGCTACAAGTAAGGAAGACCTCACTGGAGAGGTGCAAGGACAGTACCATCCAAGCTCAACAAAGAGCTTGAGGGTGACTGGACTGTTTATGCAGTGTGCCTCAGGCGCTTGGAGCATGGGGAGAGAACACTGAAATGACTGAGAGGCTCTGAACTGGATCATCCGGGTTCAGGTATGATCACTAGCCTGGCTTCTGTGCCTTTTCTGTGGGAAGCAGGCTCAGAGTGAGCAGGAGGAAGCAGAAGAAGCGTGGGTAAGGAGTGAGCCCTGAGCCAGGTGTGATAGTCCTGGGACTGCTGGAGGAGATGGCTGAGCATAGTGACGCAGTAACAAAGATCTGGCTTGGACAGGGGCTGAACACCACTGGTCTCTTTCACACAAGCCTCCTCTAGAGGAAGGCTAATGACCACTGAAGCAGACCAGATGATCAACTCTCCTCATTCACCCAAGACAACTGTCTAGCAGACAAAATGTAGTAGGCAGTGGCCATTTGGAGGGACAGGGCAATTAGAAGCTGCAACATTTAGATGCAGAACTGCCCAAAGAGATGGATTTTTTAGCAAGTCAATAGATGTGTCTTGATAGGACGTCCCACATATGACTGACTGAAGTGAGCCACAATTCTGTGAGCATGATCATCAGCTGAGAAACCAGCTGTCACAGTAATTCTGCCATGAAATAACTGCTGATGAGTTCAGCTTCCCAGGAGAGGTGTGAAGCCTGATCAGCATAAGTAAGGATCAAGACTTTCATTGGATTGTGTCACCAATGTTTTCATATGCTTTAAATTATCTTATTTTTTTAAGATCTGCACCCTAAAGTACATAAATAATTGACAAAATACTGTACAAGTTCAACCGTCTTAAATAATCTTTAAACTATGTCACACACTATTGTCTGTACATCTTGATCAAACTGTGAGAACGGCAGAGAGTGCAAGATCAAAGCAAGCAGGAAACTTCTAGTGTGGCTGGACTGGTAAAAACATCTGCTTATCGCCATGTTTGTATAATCACTCATGTCGTGGCTGTCAGACAACAACTGATACTTGTGTCATTCTGCCCACTGCAGTTCACCAGCGGTTGCTAGGGTGCTGTAGTTTCAAGAAAGAACACACGTTGGGACTACAAGGCAGATAATTGCATGTGAGAGCCAAGCCTCTGCTCTTCATACTTGCTCTTCATATGTATTTTTTATAGCGATTTCTGTCATATCTTAGCCAAGATAAGATTTACTTTAACTAATGTATTCTGTAGCCCTAATTGATTATTTCAGGCTTTTATTACTAAGAAGATGTTAAAAACTACCTTTCCTTTGCATCTTTAAACGGCACCACGTTATGATTTGTGCATTAATGCTTCCGTCAATGTAAACTCTTGATGCACTGAGATCTGTGTAGCATTTAAAAGACAGATATTTTATCAAAAAGTTTGCAGGCATATTGTATTAGAGCAGCATCTTGAAAAGAAGAAACCTTGCCTCATTTGTGAGACAGTGAAGGCAAGAATAAGATAGTTCAACTTCCCACTGAGTTGTTTTTATTGCTGGAAATACACTTGCTGTCCTTGAATAACAATTTGGGACTTCAAGCAGTGCATGAAAATTAAGCATTTAAAAGCAATCTTGCTTTTTTGAAACAGACATTCACTCAGCATGAGCAACTTAGGACGTTTGCATAGGCTATATGAGCAGTTATCCAGACATAGAGTAAAAGGTCTCAGAAGAAAGAGAATTCCTTTGCAGCACTTACTTTAAGGCATTTTTAACTTCAACGTGGCAGGTCCTTGTGCAGCCAAAGTTCATGCTGAGGCCTCACACCTTCTCAACCGCACTGTGTCGTTATCAAAGTTCATCACAACTCTGCTGCACCTTGGCCACAGCTTTCTGAGTGCATTGTGCCAGCATTGTGAAAAGGACAGATGACAAGCATCCTTCCAGCAGTTTGTCTTGTTTTTCTTTACTCCCTCCACTCCCAGTAAAAATTCATCAGCAGTGGTACAACTCCCTGTTGCTGGAGGCTAGTGAGAAGCTGGATGTAGGGTTCAGCCTGTTGTCCAGCGCTGAACTGGTATCTGTGCAAGTCTGACTTTGTTTCACTGCTGCTAGAGGATAAAGGAACATGTGGCACATACAACAGAATCAAGAGAAGGATAAAGTCTCCATTACTGTACTTCTTCCCCTCCTTAAAAATCAGTTGAGTTTAGAGCAATGAAACAAAAGCAGTGTTCCTGCAGAAACTACATGAATTTGAAGAATAGGTGAAATAAGTTTACAGTCATAGCTTGGTACCACCACAGCCCCAGGCAAAGACAATTCACCGTTCATATTACAATGTATTTGGATATTACATATACCTGTGCAACTCTTCTCTCCATCATTGCTTTTTCTGTCTATGTCCTCTGTTCTCCAGGGGGCTGAACCAATAGTACTGCAGCAGCTGTGATGCTTTAAGGGTGTAAGAGCTGAGGTTTGTGGGGATAGGACGTAGCCTGTATTAGGTCTGTTGATACAATTAAAAAAATAGATGTGCTTTCAGCTTCACAAGTTCTTCTTTACTTTCACAGGGTTGGGCATTTGAAATCAGGAGTTAATGTTAAATTCTGTTGTATTGATTATAGACCCAAAAATTATTCTTACTTAAGCAGTACAAAATCACTTCGATAATATCAAAGGCCAGTGGTCAACAACTTGTGACACAGGAGCACACTTTGAATGGCACATAATGCAGTTTGGAACAGTGCTGAGAAATTCTGCTGTTTGAAAAGTCATCTGTGGAAGGCAAAAGTCTCAAGTTTCTTCAGAATTAGGTGGAATCCTTTGAATTTAGAGGGTACAGACAGTCGCCGCCCTTCAGAGGCAAGGTACTGCCAACTGGTTGGTATCGTCTTGCCTCTCTGTGAGGTAGCATCCCTCGGCTCCCACCAAACTTCTATCAGAGCTGCTCTTAACCTCTAAATTGAGAAAGAAAGTGCAGCTTGGCATGTGCTCTTAAAAAAGTTGCTTCTATGGCTTTAGAGCTCAATCAGCTTTGAGGATGATGCATTTATTTGGGCTCAAACACAGTTTTTAATTGAAGTTGTTAAAGCTCCAGACTGAATAGTGCTTTTAAAATTTGGTATATCTCTTATGAATCACACCGTGTCCTGAGATTTGTATTGTATCAGGTTGCCTTTTTGCAGCTCTAGGCTAAAAACTTAAAAGCAAAGCATTTTTAAAAGGCTGAATGAAAGAAAGGGAACACAAAGAGGTTTGTGTGGCTCACGGCCAGGCCAAGGTTGCTATCTGGAGAATATTCTGAAACACAAATCACAAAATATGGAGAACTGCCATGTCATCAGTTATTTTTAGCAGAGTGAAGAAGAATGAACTCAGTTTTAAGAAACACATAAGATAAAATATACAGCCTTAAAATTAACTTTTGTTCCAGTTTGTTCCTTAAGCTATTGGTATCAACCACTGTGACTTACATTTCATATCTTCCTTATAGATGTCTGCTGTTCTGTATACAAATTCAAAATACACCATGTTTTTATATAGTAAAAGCAGTAAGATTGAATAAACAACTATGTATTTAAAATGTAGTATGAAAAACACATTTTTAAAGGCCCTGCATTTCTATACCTGAAGTCTCAGCTTGCCTGGTATTTTCATGAAATTTCAAGAGGTGATATCCAAAGATCTACTCAGTCAACCTATACCTTCCTCGTTTGTGATACATAATGTATTTCTGGCCTCTAATTCAGAAGGTATCTTTAGTCTTTTCAAGTCCTTTCAGTTAAGAACTATAATTCTTAATCCTGTGCATGCTTTAAACTTTAGGGGATCTCAAGCTGTGATGGCATTCATGCAGATATTGATATGCTTATGTGAAGAACCATAAGCATGTGAAGTAACATTCTAGAAACCAATTTTTCTGTGAGACACAGAATCAGACCTACCGCTCTTCCATGTATGTGAGAGGCAAATAGTGATGGCAGTGGCAAGCACTCAGTTATGCCAGCTCATGGTGAGAGAGGAATGACAATCTGTTAATCACTTCTAGAGCTGTAGCCCATGACTTCTTTTCCTTCCTCACACTGTAGCCGAAGTCCAATGTTAAACAGTTATTCCCAACTGAGTGTAGACAGTTTGCTGACTACAAAAATCCCCATTGCTACACAGTCCCAATCTGATTGCAAACTGGTTTGCCTCTGACAGGTCATATTGCACTATCCAGGATGTTGCCTTTTATCAAAATAGATTTTTCTCCTTTAAAGTAAATTAAATGAAAAGTGATGAAGGATCAAAATTCACCTTGGGCAAAATAACTGCTCTGTAAAATCAAGGCAGTATTTCTGACACAAACTGTGACTCCTGATTTCTGAAGCTTTTCTTACGGCTGAGTGTGGCCACCGTGTTAGTGGAAGGGCTGGGCAGCCACTCTGCACTTGTGACTGGATGCATTTGTTAGCAAGTACTAATATGAAAGAAAGGGGAACAGGGATGTAGAGTTTTCTTAGTCTTTGCAAATTCAAACCACTTCCCACTGTGGTACTCAAGAAATGAATCCCTGTGTGTTTGCAGGTGATCTACAGGCTCTATTGGCACATGGAGGACCATGTCCTCCACCCTTTTCCTTACACAAACTGAGAATAATTCAGCTGAAATTAAAGTTGCTGAAGTAGTGTGAGAGTCAGATCTGAGGTTGTTTCCTTTTTTTTTTAATCAAGCTTTTCTAGCAAGTTATCACTTGCATGAGATGCAAGACGTCCCCTTGCAGAAACCTAAGTGCTGCTGGCAGAAATGTTCCAGTTTAATTAAGCCATAAAAGAGACTGCTACTTTTAATGTAGGAGGGCTACTCTCAGGAATAGCTACAGCAGAAATAGCTTTTCCCAGCAGAAATTAAATGGCTGGGGGAAAAGGAGCTGGACACAGTGCAAATAAGGATTAAATAGCAATCCAAAGGAAGAATAAGGAACAGATCAGTGAGGAGGAAGGTGAAGACCAAGAAAACAGAGTAACAGTTGTAAAGAAAATGCCTTTTCATGCAAGAGTCATGAAAATGCTAGACCAGGAGGGGTCCTCAAACTATGGCCTGCGGGCCGGATATGGCATTCTTTTTCCTGGTTTTTGTGCACTACTACAAATAAAATATGTGCAGTGTGCATAGGAATTCGTTCATTTTTTTCCAAACTATAGTCCGGCCCCCGACAGTGTCTGAGGGACAGTGAACCGGCCCCCTGTTTAAAAAGTTTGAGGACCCCTGTGCTAGACTATCTCTCTGACAATACTGTGTAAGGAGGTAGTGATCACTGTGTGAAATTATGATTTGGAAACAGGAAGGTGAAAAGTGCTAATTTAAAATCCAGCCCACCTCATTAAAAATTCTGAGGGCTCAGAAAGAAGCTATTTTAAAAGCTTAGATTGTAGATGCACTGGATGAAGGGACTATTTATGAAGAAAAGTTCAGAAGAAATGAGAAAAATAAAAAGTTAACATCCAAAACTTTTTTTTATGATTCCGAAAGCAGTTCTTCAGACTGAATGCACAGGAAACCTCAGAGAAATTGGTGAAAGACTTCCAGTGCTAAACATTAGATTTCTGCAATTGCAGTGAATGACCATGTGCATATAATAAAAATCATCTTGAATGAGATAAAGAAGGTCAAACTGAAGAAGTAAAGAAGGTAAAAAAAGTAGAAAAAAAGAAGGAAAAAATCAGCCTCTGCAAATTAACATAAGAAAGGATGCATTAAAAAGAATCTTGTCAGAGGGCGAAGGGACTAAAGAGTATGATGGCAAAAAATGACAGTTCACATACACAGCTGGTAATGAGGCAGTTCTTGGGTGTCTGCCCTGCTCCAGGGATGTGGGGAGGTCAGTACCCCACTCAGATTAGTTGAGGATCAAGACTTCTGAAAGCCACATAAAGCCAATTTTTCTTTCTAACACGGTTTGGGACAGCTCTCAGCTAGTACCATGTATACAAATGGAGTTTAAAGAAGAGAAATGGAATGAAAAGGCTGAGGAGGAAGAGCATAAACAGGGGAAGCAGGGCTATTTTTAGCTCTTTTTTTTCCCTCAGTACAGTGACAAAGTGAAGAAATGTAATTAATATTGATCCTCTGTGATTCAGAAACTGCCTGTAGCAGCTTCTTTGAATCCATATGCCACTTGCACAGCTGCTGTTGGTTTTCCAGGGGCACAGAACTGCACTGAGCTCTGCAAACCAAGCAGAAGAGAAAAGGTACCACCGAGCATTACTCTGATGGGGGAGCTGAATAGAGGCAATGGTTCTGGCAAGTGCATTTATGTCGGTCCCTATCACAGCAAAGCTTTAAATTGTTAGGCATTGGAGAAGGCCTTCATTAACCTGGTGCAGCAGTCACTAACACACATGGCCATGTTTGGGAGCACTCTTGTAGGCAGAATATATCATAACTACTCCAAGCTGTGACAGTTCATCATGAAGTTCATTGTCTGTGTCACCTGCATGTGCCCCTGCTACAAAACCTCCCGGAATACCTGTGTCCTGGAAAGCTGGAGGCAAGAGGAGTCGATCTGAGGGCTGTTAAAGTGCCATTGCTGATGCATTTCTGCCTATCCATTCTCATGATGAAGCCGCCACTCTTCTTGCCAGCCACGGTAAGGCACTGCATCTCACCATCTCCCAGCCCATCTGTCCTATCAAATTGGCTTTTCTCCCTCTGGCTGCTTTGCGTTTCACTGGCGTATGCAGGTTTTAATCCCTCCATCTGATTAGTTAGGAGAAAAAACAGTCTTAATCTGATAACAGCAGGATAATGTAGCACTGCAAAGATAGGATGATTTCATTATCTAATTATTTTTATTTATTTACTTATTTATGTGCTCTTCAGCAGAATGCCATGGTTTTTGTTTCCAAGAAACAAGGAAAAGGTGTCGTAAAAGCACACTGGATTTAAGAGCACTTTATGAAATACTCATATTCTCCAGTAAGAAGAGATTTGTCAGAGTTCATTTCGGTATCATGTTTCTATGCCGTGTTCCTAATAGACTTAGCCTGTCCTTGGATTGTCTCTTCTTGGCTCAATTTGCCCAGAAAAACAAAACCCACGCAAATGTTCCCTTAATAGAAAAAGTAGGTGCCCTCCAAATAAATTTCCTTGTAATTATTTCCACAATGACCTGGCTGAAATAACTTGCAGATGTTAAAGCTTAAATTGACACCATATCAAGTGTTTGTGTTAAACAGAAGTGACTTACTCAGCCCTCAACATTTTACCTGTTGGTCCCCGTCTCAGACAGATTAGCTGGGAATTTGGAAGCCCACTTCTTTAAATTGTCTAACAGCTTATCAGACACCTTGTAAGACATGAAACCAGGTGTTTCATAGACCCTCCCTTTGTACTAGGGTGTGAAACCCTCCTTGTTCACATTGGGAGGCGCACATCTGGCACAGTCAGGATGAGGAAAGACACATCTGGGTTACATGATGGCAGTGAGCCTCCAGCCTAAGTGAGCCAAAAACCCTCCATAGGTCTGACTGGGACCTTCTCTCCTGATACCCCTCCCGGCTGGTGACTGCAAGTGACCACCCACAGATGTCGGGCTGCTCTAATTGCAGAGGGCCCTGTGGGGTAGGGAGGATGTGTGGGGCACGGGCATGGAGAGGCAGCTTGTCCAGAGCATGACATGCCTGAGGCAGAACTCAAAGCACACAGTCAGCAGCTGGACTAACTCAGGCGCAGATCAAGGCTGCTGCCACTGACCTTGGTCAGGCTGGAATTTGCAAAGAGCCCTTTCGAGTGTCTTTAGCTGCTTCCGTTGGCAATATTTAGGTCTTTGATTTTTAAATTGAAGATATATGCGTAATATAAAATAAATATGTGTTTCAACTTATCTTGCTGAGTCCAGTTTGGAGGCTTATGCCAAGGCAAATTAAAATCACAGTGGGAATCTTCACAAAGAGGTAAAGTTGTATTGTATGTAAAACACAGACAGACCACACACAGGTAGAATTAGAAAAGAACAGCATCTAAAGAAATCAGTCAGAGTAAAACTGACCCTTCCCCATAATAAACCATGGTATCACAGAATCATAGAATGGTTTGGGTTGAAAGGGACCTTTGAAGATCACCTAGTTCAACGCCCCTGCATGGGCAGTGACATCTTTCACTAGATAAGCTTGTTCAAAGCCACATTCAGCCTGACCTTGGATGCTTCCAACTAGTTAAGCTGCATCACCTTTTAGGTGGATGTAGACCTCACATGGGCTGACATTGTCACCTCCAGAGCAACTGCTACACGTCTTGGGCTGAATTCTGGTCAAACCAGCCCATGACACCTCCTCCAGGCTTGTGCCCTCTGTGATAAGATGTTTCGAGACACTGGACCCATCTGAAGATCATCCAGTCTCTTCTTGAGTGGCTCCCATGCATCCATGCCAGGCAGTCCATTCTGCATGGCAAGAGCTTCCTTCCTAATGATTTGATAGCACCGAGCAAGCATGACTCAGAGCACTGAATGTAATATAGGAAAGTCTTTGCTGAAGCTGGATAAATAAATAAATAGATCAATTTATTTTAGAAAAGTCCACTGCTGCCTAACATTTTGCCACTTTGGGACACTAGTATGTGCATTGTGTGAATGCTGAAAGGGGAACTAATCCAGTCTGTTTTCCGAGGAAGAAGAGTTTCCTAACAAAACAATTAACACAATAATTAGAATGAGAAATGAGCTCAGGAAATTTTTTTTCCTCAGAAAAATTGAATGGGAAATATGATTCAGGTCTCTTAGTAATGGACACTTCTGGCAGTATAAAAAATGGAAAAACATTTTTTTATCACCAGCATTGGGATTTTAGCTACGGTGAATTATTATCAATATCTAAAAGACAAGAAGATCTTAAAAGCTGAAGTTTCCAAACAAATGATGTAAAAGACTACATTCATCACAAGTTGAAGATATGAGGCATGAGAAGTGAACAGTCATCGAATTTACACAGAAGGATTTAAATGCAGTGCTCTTTTTTTGGAAGCTTCTAATACTCCATTCCATTGTAACCTTATGTTAACAAGAATTTAAGTTGTCGCCAACCCGCCCCCTGCAAAAATGAGATTATTTAATGTAGAATATACATCTTATTATTAATATGGTATCATACACTTAATCATATTTATAGTCTCACCAGATGTTAATGGTTTTTTTGAAGTTTCCTTGTTGAATATCTGACTTGCACTTGAAATTTTAATTAGAAAATTTTATACACCACAACTGACTCATTTCTTATAGTTGTGCCTTGCTCTGCCATGGAGCTGTTCTAGTTTCCCTCAGTGGGCACTGTCCTGGGGCTGTTTGCTGGTCCAGCTCAGTCCTGCAGCTCCACCAGCTGAACTGTTGTTCAGCGCTAGGTGAACCTGTGTAACACCAAGAACTACTCACAGCCTCTCTGGAGCATTTTAAGCACCTCCTATGCTTTCTGAGCTCAGGAGGGATATTTAAGCAGCCTTTCATGTCTCTTACACCTGGCAGGGTGTTCCTTCAGAAGGTCTTCTGCCCTCCTGGTCTTTTCTCTCCAGTTTCTTGCCTTTGTACCCTGGTGCCAACACTTCATGTGATGGTCACTCAGGTGCAGGCAAACAGTGTTAACACATCTGCCTGCTACTACAGTTACAGAAGTTCCCCACCTCACTACAGAACTCCTGACAGCAATACTGCCCAAACA
This sequence comes from Eurystomus gularis, assembly GCA_013400335.1. Lineage (NCBI taxonomy): Eukaryota > Metazoa > Chordata > Aves > Coraciiformes > Coraciidae > Eurystomus > Eurystomus gularis. The sequence continues at coordinate 312,224 of VZZY01000971.1, forward strand.
TGACACCATCACATATTCAAAGCAACCCTCTTTCCCATGCCCGCTCTCCACACATTGCCTGTGTCCCATCAGATTTTCATAGGATGTCCTTTCCTTGCCTGAGTAACACAGAGGGGGATTTTAGGCTGGTCAGAGAGTGACTCCTGGGCCAGCTGAGGCATGCAGGCAACTGAAGTGCAGTTCCTGAGGAAGGGCCATGTCACGTGGCTGGCATCAGGGTTGTGATGGTCAGGAGGCTGAACCTCTGCGACGGGAGGGAGGAAATCAAATAGGACTACAGAGACTGGCTGTTAAACCATCCCGGACCCTGCTTAGTTCTGTGCCAGAGCACTGGGATCTTTAGATCTAGGAGACTTGTTGCCTTCTTCCTCCTCTCAGCTCCGTGATAGTGTGTCAGCCATGTAATAACCATTTGTAATAGCTTCTACACAGCCTACTGGTGCGAGTGTTGGTAGGCAGCAGCAGGCAGTTACTACTGAATCACAAGCTTTTCTCGCTGCATCTGGACAAGCTGGCAGTTTCAATGTTTGAACAAGCTGTGGTAATGTTTTTCGGCAGGTCTCAGTATGCCTCTTTCCAAACATTAATGGGCAAAGCTTATACCTGCCCCAGACAGAATGACGGAGAAAACACCTGCTTCCTGAGTAGATAATTCCAGGAGTTAATTACAGTCACTGTGAAAAATATGGTCCTTATTTCTGGTCCGATTTTATTTGGATTAGCTTCCAGCCAAACAGTGTTCCTTTTCCTTCAGCTTTGACTGTTAGAAATCTTCTCCTAAACAGATACTTTGACTGAATCCGCTCTGAGCTTTCTCTTCAACAAATTAAGTAGTTTGAGGTTCTTCTGTTATCAGGTTCCCTGGGCTTCAAATCGTTCTTCTAAGTCCTTTTGGAAGTTCTTTCACATTTTTCAGAGTTCATCAAAGAAAGTAGCAGTTAATGCTGGGCAGTATTCCAGGTACAGCCACAGAGTCTTCATGTCAACTGTGGTGCAGGAGTGCTTGGGGTGTGTTGTGCATTCTTGGTCTTCTAACCATGCGTTAAATTAAAGCCATTCTGACTATGAGTTTGTCGTTGCACAAACCACCAGGTAGCAGAAATTGTATCATCACTGCTTCTTCAGACTTCAGTGCTCTGCCAGCCTCCCCATGTCTCTCTGAAGGGTCACATGAATTTCTTCTATTTTAATTAAACATCCTAAAGCTTTAGTTTATCTCTAGGGGGAAAAAAAAAAAAAAAGTTATTAGAAATCTACCTTTCATAATTTATTCAAAAGCCCAGATGCCTGTACTAGCTACAATGTTAATTCTGCTTTGTATTCACTAAAGCAATTTCAGCATATTTAGGAACTGGTTTCATTGGTCTCTGTCCATGTTGCTGTTATTTTAACACACAGCATATTCTGCAAGGCCGATGCATTAATCTAGTTAAGAAACCAGAACAGGTATTTCCGGCCTGAAAGGTTTCGCTCATTGAATCCCCAAGGGCATTTTACTCTGTTATTGTGGATTGAATTTATGACTGTTTTTATTTCAATTGAATCAGAATTGTTTTGCTGGGGATAAATTTGTCCTGGCTTGTTTGAACGATTACACAATTGCTACACTCTAGGAAATAATTCTGCTATTCAAAGCATAGGGCTAATCAGAATTTTCTCCTTGGAAATAAAAGATTATGGGTAAATAGCACAGAGAAGAACAAGGCTATATTATCTCATGAAAGCAATCAACAAACACTAATCCCTTTAAGTGCTCAGTTTTGAAGTGGAATAGGACTGTGCATGGTATAGAATTAGGAATCAAATATACAGAATACAAAGGGAGTACTACCAGAGAGGTGGACAAAGTAATTAGACAAATCACTTTGTTCTCCAGTTTGCATGTTTCTGTAAGAAATGCTCTTTCCTCCTGTTATTCACATGCTGGGCTGCAGTTTTCACAGCTCTGATATTCAGTTAATATTGCAGGAGACAAAGTAATTATGTTTGGTTTAGAAGTACTGTTATTATGTAAACACTAGTATTTCTGTTACCTAATTATCACTTTGAAGCATCCTATTTTTTTTGTTGTTTGTTTGTTTGGGAAAGGACATCAAGCTGTACTTGGTCACAGTAGATTGCATTCAAGAACACGAAGAAGACTTGGCTGGAGATCTTTAGTACATCATCATTCAGATAAAGTTTGCTGACCTTTCTCATAGTTGCCCAGCAACAAAGGGTCCAAGCCAGTCTGTTTTAATGAACAGCTTGGGAAGCAATGGGTTAATAAATAATGCAAAGATATGGGACTTCAAAAGTAAGGTCTTGACAGCTCATGTCTTCAACACATCAAGCTGAATTGTAACCTAGGAAAATTCTTTCTCTCATAATATTTAAATAAATGTCTTGTAAGTCTATTGAAATTTAAACTCTGAATTAAATGTCCTATGCAGAGTAACTTTAAGCTAATACTCAACCTCTAGATGACGTATGCTCTACATGAATAAGTTGAAGAAAAAATGGTTTTGCCAGATACATGTTCTCACCTTAAAAATCATATGGACAAAATACTCTTGACGTGTTGTTGTATAAGGTGGGATTGCCAAGACATTAACACCATCTTCATTTTGTTGCTCCTTTGCCATGCTGGGTTTATATATCCTCATTGCTCCCTAGCCTTACAGAGTTATATACACTGTTTCAGTAAAACGTTCACAACTACTCAGGTCCGTTATTCAGAGCACAGTTCTTAACAGAGGTGCAAAATAGCTTCTAGAGAAGCATTCCCTTCTGAAAATAGGCCATGACAACGCAGTTGCAATTGTATTTGAAAAATTTTGCCAGAAATGTTTATAAGCTCTGGTATGGCCCTGGGTGAGGACGGAGGTTTTATCAGCACTTGACGCACAACAGCCATATCATTTAGGTGAAGGTAAAAGCAAGCAGAAATATTTCATCATGTTACCAAGAAACAAGCTTCCTTGTGAAATTTATTGCCCATGAAAATAATGGATTGTAGAATTAACCTGTCACACAGAGAAACAGATAACATGGCCTCGCGATCTCAGCTCAATGGCCGTGGTCAGACTGGAGGTTCCTGGCAGCATGGATGATGCTGAAGAATATGTGGTTTCATGAAATAAATGATGAAACATTGCAAAAGAAGTCTTGCAGGTTTGTTGTTGTTTTTTTTTCATACAGTGCAAAACCACATGAATTAATGTCTTCAAAATGCCTTCAAGATCTTTTTTATAATTCCAGGGCTGACGGTACTCCCTGAGCAGTGTTTGGGCCCTAAAGGCTGCAGAGCCATGTGGGGAGGCTGGCCAGCCATTTCTAAAGAGAAGGCCTGTGGGAAGTGTCACCAGAGATGTGTGACAACGCCTGGGCCTGCGGGTTAAATGGTGCTGGAGTGTCTCCCAGCAGCCTCTCCAGGGGTTTTTCGGAGGCTGTGGTATTTGGATAATGAGGTGGGGTCCTCTGTGCTCAAAGAGGCCTTGCTATCTCCAGTGCAATCCAGGGGAGTGGAGACTCAGCTGGCTATCACAGGATGCAGAGAAGGAGGGGGCCCTGCTGAGGCAGGACAGCCCTGCTTCTGGTCAGCAAGGACAAGAAGATAACAGGAACCTGCATAGTTCTTTGTTTCTGAGAAAAGGCTGTTAAATCTGATAGCTACCCTTTGCCTCATTACCTGTGAAATGCATATTCGACATCCCTGCATATGCTAATGAAGATTATGGAGATCACGTTAAACATGTATGACTATAGCACCTGTCTCTCCACCCAAATCATACTACATGTCACCTGGGGGTTGGAACCTTGTAATTTTGGGGATAAAAAGACAAAGAACATGAGGGTTAAACTGGGAGAGAAGAACCCCAACATCTGACAGACCAGCGGACGGGCTGCGTTCTCTTCACCCCAGGCAGGGACACCTCTCTGGGTGAGCGCCGCACTGTTCCCCCTCTGGTGCGCGTTAACCCCGGGTTGTTGTTGTACACAATTACCATGTCTGCTAGCAGTGTTAACCATAATTAGCAGCGCTGTTGTAGTGAGTGAGTTTATCAATAGCAGTCTGTTCTGTCGCTCTCAATAAAGTCACTAATTTCAAATGATTTGGGAATCTGACTCGGTGAAATAAAGTCCTTTGTGGAGACCCTGATAAACCGACCAGCAAAAGTCCTGGGACTCAGGCAGACAAATCCCAAAATTATGTTCCTTTCAAGGCGACAGAGGCCGCGCTGATGGGCGTGCATTTTAGGACCTTCTTCTGGAAGCTCTGAGGAAACGGGGAGCACAAAGGGTCAAAGCAGCCATCTCCGCCCGAGAGGCTCCAGCTAATCAGCGGCGTTGTGGAGACAGGAAAACCCGGGCCTTGAAAGCGCCTTAGAAATAAATGTGTTATTGTTGCTACGCCATCGCCCGCTCTGGGGTCAGCCAGCGCCAGTCGGGCCGCTCTGCCCGGGGGCGAGCACCGGGAAACCTCCTTTTCCGTTCTCTCCCTGGCGTCCTGGGGCAGCGCAGGGCCGGGAGCGAGCCCGGGCCCGGGCCCGGCC